>JANHFQ010005403.1:0-11723 GCA_032468035.1 Aparallactus werneri | reverse complement strand
AAGATGTATGTTTTGTTTTATAATAGTGTTTTATACAATGTATAATGTGAATCTTTAAAATATAATAAAGTTTTCTTTAAAAAAAATATAAAAAAGACAAAAACAAGATGATCATAAACTCTGACTATATCTTATCCATGCAAGATTATAACTGTAACCTAAGATACATCATATAGCATGGTAGGATATTCAATTTTGTCAACTAATTTCCCTCCCTGCTATATGACTTAAAGGGAAAATACTGATTGTAACTGGTCACTCTCAGATTATGGACTTTTAGATGACGACTAAGTACCAGTAATTTGATTATTTCACTAACTTCAGTGTCAAGAACAGAAAACAAACTACATTAAGTTTTAATGTGTTATATATGACAGGTCTATGAAGTTTATATCCAGATTTCCACAGAATCTAACATTTGGATTAATCTGTAAACTTTCATAGACCCCGGTCTATGAAGAAAAGTTTATCTTGTGTTAGAATTAAATATAATAATTTAGTATTCATGGTATTTATAATACTAATGCTACCTATTAATTTATAGTAATATAGGCATAGCCTTGGTGGAGATGAATTATACACAGCAATAATATCAAAGAGAAATGAAAGATAGCAAGAAAGAGGCCAATTATTAACTGTAAACATTCACAAAACAATTATTAGGTAGCTAATAATAAACATAGGCTGCACGTGTATAATTGACCAACTAAGGCAAATGTAATTTGCCTCTTTATGACTTAGCATATTCTGTGAACTACGCCACAATACTGTGGGTGCACTGATTTTATCACACAATGTGTGTTAAAAGTTTTTGTCCTTATTCAAGCCACAGGAAATAAATGGAAGTCTAGGAACATTTTTCTAAAAAACAAACAATCCCATTAAAACATCATAATTTGTCATAAGGAAATATCAATACCATGTATTATTTGACAAGAAATGTTTTGCAATATGTCTGTAGCATTCTACCATTTGTTATGCTGAAGCAACTTGCTTCTAAAAGTACATTTTGAGGTACCTTTGAAGAGGATGAAAACATATATAAACTCATTTGCCTAGAGAGGTTGGTATCATGCTAGGTTTTTTCCCCCTCAATCACTAGCATTTTTGTGGAAATTTATGGCATATGCTGATTTAATCTGACCAGCTGAGCTAAATAATCTTCCTGTTGCTTGTACAACTGAAACACTTCCTGCCCTTCTCTAGCTGTCTCACCCAAGGAGCCTGTCCGGACAAGCTCTGCTCTCTTTCAGGCTTTTCACTGCATCTGTCCTTAATAGGGATGATCTCCCTGCTTAAAGTCTGAGGCAAGACAGCTTGTTAATGGTGATAGAAAGGGAAAGACAAAACTCACCTTGGTTCTGCATCAAGTGCCTTTCCCTCATAAGCAGGGGAGGTTGGCAGCCGTAGATCTGTATTGACTTGTTTTACTGTAAAGGGTTGGGCAAAATGCTATGAGGCAGGAACATAGGCAACACTACACCAATAAAAATCCTTCTGAGATTATTGGTAGGGAGGAGACATGTGCATGCTGTGTGTCTGTGTGTAAATAAAACTTGTAGAATCATTTAAAATTGGTTCTAAATACCCCAAGTAATGTGTTTCTTATAGCCATGCAAATTTTGTAAGAGGTCCCAGCAATGAAAACATTGCTACCTATCACTTTTCAAAATACAGGGGATGCCAGATTCTAAAAATTGTCTGGGTTTGCACAATTAACTAGGATAATAATAGTTGCCTGGCTTGCATCTCATAAGATCACATTTGATGTTAGATTAATTCAGTGTCTGTAGTTGCACCACGCAAACACATTTCAGCCTAGCTTGTATGAATGCAAGCTATGGAATTTAGTTATTATGTGAATTCCCAAAACTGAGTTAATTATGGACCAGTTAAGTATGGGTAAGAGTCTTACAGTATGTAATCTTGATATTAACTTTCTGGGTATACTGCTGTTTCTTCTCATCTCCTTGGGTGTGTTTACCCCACTTACAGGATGGTAGAACCAGTAACAAGAGTTACTGGTGTTGACAGTCAGCAGGCTCAGGAGGAACAACCTGGCTTTACTAGTGCTTATATAGGCTTATAGGCCACCAATCCTTCGGTGTACTGGAGCAAATGCCACATTACTCATACCAGGAAATGAAATCAAAGAGCCATGCTATAGAAATGTTATTTGGTCAATGCGTGGCTTGAGGTAAATGCTTTCTGGGCAGTGCACAGCCCCCTCTGTGAGCATTATCAACAGAAACCCTTGTCTTCCTCTGAAGCAAATGCAGAGGTCACTCTATGGCCACCATGCAAATCAGACAGATGGGAGCAGTACCTAGGAGTTGGTCCCATGATTCCCGAAGAAGGGAGCTGGATCTCATGAAAGCCTATGCCTTTTAATAAAATGAGTTCGTTGGAAAAGGTGCTATCGGGCTCCTCCCATTTTTTGCCACCAGACTGAAGGATTCATTCAAGCTTGCTTCATAAGCAAACTTACGGCAAGGCTAAGTTAATGATTCTCTTCAGCCCTAATTTGTAACAAAAGGCTACATACATATTAATCATAAGCCTTATAACAAACAAAAAGCTTGTCACAAACAAGGAATAAGTGTTGTAATACGTGTTCTCAATACTGTCCTCATCTTGTAGCACGAACTGTCAGTAAATGATTCACTGTAAGAATTTGAACTTTGAGTTTACAACTTGGGCATAAAGTTCACCACTGCTATCCGGGTAGACTGGTTAAGCAGACTGGGTTTGCATCTGCATACTTGTCTCACAATCCTTCAACTAAATAATGTGGAATTAATACTGGGACCCATACATGAAATGCCTTTTGTTAACTCTATTTTTAAAATACTAGTCGCAGGAAATGTTGTAAGTTCATATGTGTGTGTTTTCTACCACTTGCACTATAAATTAGGACTAAAACATATGAACCAGGAAACTGTAGGCAACAGCCTGCTACTGCCCATGGTTTCCTTACATCTTATCACACAGTTAAACAGGCACTATCTTCTCATTAGTCAGTTAACAGTAGTCAGCTATGTTTCCCAAAGGAAAAGAGGTCAGGGGACAGCTAGTGTACTGGCAGAATCTTTAGAAAGTGGGGAAATGTCTGTCAGAAAAACTGATGGCTGGCAAGGTGGATTTGCCTGCTAAAGACTGACAGCTTGAATCAGCTGTTGAACCTGAAACAGGCTGCAATGAATTGCACTACTAAGTTACATGTCCAAGGAAACGCCAAGCCTTGCAAAAGTAGAACAAGACACAATTCAGGGAAAGTGCTAAAGACTGGGGACAACCAAAGGTCAAGGGCTACCTGACACAGAGTGTAAGAGGGATCCAAGCAGACCCTGGTCTCCTAGTCATGGAGACAAACCAGAATAACAAAGAGAATTCTAGCCAGCAAATTGTGTTCTTCTCTTAAATATAAAGAGGCAGGTAGAGGGACGTGTACATGGAGCTGTGGTGGTAGTGGTTAGAATGCAGTATTGCAGGCTGACTCTGCCGACTGACAGCAGTTTGATTCTCACCAGCTCAAGGATGACTCAGCCTTCCATCCTTCCGAGGTCAGTAAAATGAGGAGCCAGGTTGTTGGCGACAAGATGCTGACTCTGTAAACCACTTAGAGGGATGTAAAGCACTGTGAAGCGGTATATAAGTCTAAGTGCTATTGCTATATATGCATTCAGTTAACATAACACCTTCGAACATTTTCAAGACAGAAAAGGTTAACTTTTAAAATCTCAGGTCATTGTGGGTACCTTCCAAGTGAGCAAAGGAATGCAATTATCTATTTGTAGATTATGCTTGCAAAACTGGCTTGAGGAAAGTAAATGTCCCTTGTTTGAGTTAATCTTCTGATATTTTTTTAAAAGGGGGAGAAAATGCAGTAGTGTTTTGCACTGAGCCTTGCATTAAATCCTGTTAATTTACAAAAAGCTTTGATATATCCATTAAACATACAAAAACTAATAAATCTTAATTCTAATTGTAATGATGGAACTACAGCATAGGGAATGCTTTTATTTTCTTCTGTCTAATATTTAATAACGGACTGTTCAAGAGTGTATAGGAATGAATATTAAAGTGTTGTTACTGTGATTAAAACCTGACACACAGATCTCTTTGAAATGATGGCTAATAAGATTTCAATTATAAACGTATCAAATTATATGCCTACTAGTTACCTGGCTTCGCCCGGGTGTACTGTTGGCGCAGCTACCGCTGGCCCCAGCGCTGCCTCCATGGCAGCTCACCCCCAGCCATTGAAAGTTGCCGCTTGGCCCCCAGCACTCCCTCCTGTTGCCAGCGCTCCTGCCCTTTTGCCACTAATTGCAGCTCGCCCCCAGCCATTTGAAACTTGCCACTTGTGTCCCTGTTGACGCATGCTCCCCAACACTCCCTGTCCTCTCACCGCTCGTTCCTAGGCATTTGAACGTCATCCTGGGGGGTTACCGCTGGCCCCGGCCACCTCTGCTGCCGGCTCCAGTCTTGTGCCAGCAATTTCCTCATGGATGCCACCACCTCTGCTACTGGTCTCTGCACATGCGCAGTAGTTTGTCGTGGGGTCAGCAGTTTTGCAGCCTTTTTAGGGGGCTCAGACCACCCAACAGCATGAGACCCCCACACACACAGTATTTGTTGCCAGTGGGTAAGCTGCCTCCATGCCAAGTTTGGGCAAGATTGGTGCAGCTATGAAAGAGCCTATACAGCAGATACATACACACACAGAGCCATACTCTTCTTTATATATATATATATAGATTTCAGTGGGACATTTGTAGTAATGTCAAACGTGATAAACATCCATTACTATTCTTTAAAATGTGAAAGCTGACTGTTCAGTTGTTAGAATTTATATAACAAATACACACACTAAGTAATTTTGTGTGCCCTAGAGATTTCTATTCTTGCATGCACTATAGATATTATTTAAACAATGGGAGGAAATCAAAGTTGGCGTGCACAGCTGGGAATATTCTTTTATGCTGCTTATGCTAGTTTTAATGATTTATTTTCAACTCAGTATATTTTTTTTCATGAATTTGGAACTCTATAAAGAAACTGAGACAGGCTCATTTCCAAAAGAACATTGTAATGGCAAGAACAGAGATGTATAAGAATCTTGGTAAGACCTCAAAAAAAAAAGAAATGCAGTAAACTTCAATCACTGAGAAAATTGGAATTATTTACAAGTACCACCTAATGTTTTAAATGGTGCAAACCAGATTTATGTTTGTAATCCAGAGCATCATTCTATTGGCAGAACCAATTCTTCCTCCTTTTCCCAGATCCCTCAAATGTACTCCACATGAGATGCTCCGAGCAGGTTCAGACAGGGTATCAGAAGATGTGGAAATCCACTCTGTAATAATCTTCAGAGAACTTCCTTTCTTTGTAAGCATATATCTAATTAAGCCACATAATCAACAAATGTATAGCAATCTTGCAGCTCCTTCCATTTTTAATATAAAAGTACAATATCCAACGTTAACAATTGTGCTCTGAATCTTGAGAACAAGGGTAGCTTCTGTCTGAAGGATCTGCATCTTTATTTCTGTTTTGCTGAAATTTTAAACATGTATTCTTTCGAAAGTTAAAAAAAACCCATTTGTGTCTTGACAATTTTTAAGATTTGTTTATGAATCCAAGCAGAACATACACAGAAAACTCGATTTCTTCAGGATTACCTTGTAAAATAGATCACAAGCCCAAACTGCTTGTGTACTATGATGCAATTCAAGGTGACTGGCAGGATCTCTTCTTCATTCCTGGGTAGCACCACCCGCTTCTCAATTGGTCTGCAGGGATCATCAATATTCTATGTTTTGAAAGCACACACCGAGTTTCACTCTAATCTCTGTATTCATTTTAAGCATTTTGTGATCCTTGCACTGTATTTCCTACTTTCTATTTTCCAATTTTAGTAGATTTTTCCTTCTGATGTCCGTATTTTAAAATCATATTTTGTCTGTGCTTCACAGAATGAATGTGTCAGTTATTTTTCAATCATTGCAGAAAATGAGTTTTGCTAGAACACTTGATATCAAAAGTTATTTATTTGTGAAGATGGGCAGCTGTTTGACAAATACAGTGCATTTAGGAAGTATTCAGACCCCCTTCACTTTTCTCGATTTTGTTATCCTACAGCCCGATTCTACAGTTAACCATTTTTTTTCTCATTAATCTATACTCCATATCCCATGATGACAAAGTAAAAACAGAATTTTAGAAATGTCTGTAAGTTTATTAAAAAGAAAAAACTGAATTATCACATTGGCATAAATATTCAGACCCTCTGCAAGAATACTTGAAATTTAGTTCAGGTACCTCCCATTTCTCTTGATCGTTGCTGACATGCGTCTACACCTTGATTGGAGTCGACCTGTAGTAAATTAAATTGATTGGACAGGATTTGGAAAGGCACACACCTCTCTATAGAAGGCCTCATAGCTGACAATGCATACTGTAGCACAGGGCTGTCAAACTCCCAATACCGTCACGTGATGCTGCCATGGTGACGCGAGTTTGACACCCCTGCTGTAGCAGAACCAAAGCCATGAGATCAAAGGAACTGCCTGCAGAGCTCAAAGATTCTTTCAAGGCACAGATCTGGAAAAGGCTACAATAAAATTTCTGCTGCACTGAAGGTTCCTAACTGCACAGTGGCTTCCATAATCCTCAAATGGAAGAAGTCTGGCACAACCAAAACTCTTCCAAGAGCTGGTCACCTAGTCAAATTGAGCAACGGGGGGAGAAAGAGCATTTGAAAGAGAGATGACCACCAAGAAGCCGATGGTCATTCTGACTGAGCTCCAGTGATCCTGTGTGGAGATGGGATAGAGTTCCAGGACAACCATCACTGCAGCCTTCCATTGATCTAAGCTTCACGGCAGAGTGGCTAGTCGGAAGTCACTCCTCAATGCAAAACACATGAAAACCCACTTGGAGTTTGCAAAAAAGCACCTGAATGACTCTCAGACTGTGAGGAACAAGATTCTTCACTCTGATGAAACCAATTTTGAACTCTTTGGCTTCAATTCTAAATGTTGTATCTGTAGGAAACCAGGCACCACTCATCACCTGCCCAATATCATCCCAACCGTGAAGCATGGTGGTGGCAACATCATGCTGTGGGGGTGTTTTTCAGCAGCATGGACTGGGAGACTGGTCAGGATTGAAGGAAAGCCGAATGGAGCAAAGTACAGGGATATCATCAATGAAAATCTGTTCCACAGAGTTCAGCATCTCAGACTGGGCCAAAGGTTCACTTTCCAACATGACAACAATCCTAAGTACACAGCTAAGACAACACAGGAGCGGCTTAGAGACAACTCTGTGAATGTCCTACAGTGGCCCAGCTAGAGGCCTGACTTGAACCCTATTGAACATCTCTGAAAATGGCTGTCACAAGAATGTACCTGGCATATATCCAAGAACTGTACTTCTCACATTAAATTTTTAATTTGTATTTTATTGATGCTTTTTGTTCTTTTTGTTTGTATTTTTCCTTTTTTTCCTTTTGTACTTTACTTCCTTTCATTCTTTTTGTTCTTAGAAAATCAATAACATTTATTTTTTTAAAAAGAAAAAGAAAATGGCTGCCACCTATAATCTCCATCCAATTTGACTGAGCTTGAGAGGATTTGCAAAGAAAAATGGCAGAAAATCCCCCAATCCAGATGTACAAATCTTATTGTCATACCCAGAAAGACTTGAGGCTGTAACTGTTGCCAAAGGTGCTTCAACAAAGTACTGAGTGAATACTTATGCCAATGTGATATTTGAGGATTTTTATTCTTTTTAATAAATTTACACACTTTGCTAAAATTTTCACTTTGTCATTATGAAGTACTGAGTGGGGTACTGATTGAGAAAAAATGAATTTCAACAACTGTAGAATCGGGCTACAGAATAACAAAATTGACAAAAGTGAAGATCTGAATACCTTCCGAATGCACTATAAATGATTAAATGTAGCATTAGAAAAAAGTTTCTACTATTTGGTGTAGATTCAGCTTTATTACTTTCTGCTTGAAAAATATATACTTTTCCTCAACTATGAAATGATACATTTACAATTTTCTCAGATGGTATTTTTGGCTTTATATGAAGACTTTTAAAAGGGGGCAAAGGATCTATGCCAGGGGTATCAACTGGCAGCCCACAGGCCTGATGTATCACCTGCAGGCCATGCCCTACCCAGTTCTGCGAAGGGAAAAAATGTTGTGATACATCAAGTGACGGCAACATGACACCACGAGTTTGACACCCATGCTCTATACAGTCAATGTATTTTATTGGGTAATGGAAGAAGATTTTAAGTGCAATCATATTTTTATTTTCCAGAGTGGATATGCAAATGTGGATACCTCTTGCAAGGAAGAGGATATGAGAGTTGCCATTAATTTTTCCATGAATGTCCTTTCATAGTGAATCCTGTGGCAACCAGAAAAATTACAATTGGGCATTTTCTGAAATAAAAGTGTTGCAGTTTGTATGCTGAAAAAAAGTTGACAGTAATTTTAAGGATTATTGACTACTACAAGCAACTAATTGTCCAACTGATAGGGGAAATCAATTAATGCTTCTAGAATTATTCTTAGGGACTCCTGGATTTAATGAGAAGTTCTAGGAATAAGTATTTAAATTACCTCCAGATTATCTTGGAAAGTATGCCTTGCAATTCTTGCATTTGTAAGGAGCTTTACAACCATTGTAAAAACACACTTTATTGTTCTGATGTTTTATCTTGAAATAATGGATATTTACCCACTTGTAAACCCCTTAGAGTGGTTTAACAATGACAGACCTGCAATTCATTTTGTAATCATTACACTTAGCTCCATAGTGCTTAGAAATTGAGTGATGAACTCTGAATCCAAAGTACTATTCATGATTTTAGAATTACCCAAAGTTCTAACTGCCAATTTTCCACTTTGAGATGAGAAACCTTTAAAAGAAAGAGTTATTGCCATACTGCACAACTGAACTACAGTTCATTATGTCTGAAAGGAAGTGTGAAAACTAATGAAAGTTATGATGAATAAGAATATGTCACTAGTACACCCTAGTGGTGTCCAAAATAATTCAGATCTGAAATGTTCCATTTTGAGTTTGAAATAAGTCATTTCAACATCAGCTGAAGTGTTTTGACACTGACATAGCTCAGAGCTTGGACTGTCAGAAGCTCAGCATCAGAACATGTTTTTGAGCTGATTTTTGGGCCAAAACAACTGTTTCCAATCCAAAGCATTTTGCACCATTTAAGTTCACCCGGGCATACCATAGAATTATTAAAAAGGTGGATCATTTAACTGAACATGATTTTTAAAAACTAATCTGAGAAAAAGAAAGTATATTAGATGAGGAAAATGGCCTACTTAGAAGAATAATGTCAATATGGTTTTTATAAGCAACCTGATAAGTGCATCTAGAACAACCTTTTTCTTTTTTACACCCAAAGAAAAAGGATTTCTGCAGAAAGATCAGTGCCGAAGCCATTATTGGTGAAGACATCTGGTGAAGGAGAAGCTTGTGGAAACCCATCGCTTGAGAAGAACATTTAAGAGTTTCTTCAATCCTAATCTTAGGGTTGGCTCTTTAATTGCAAATGCAAATGAAATTAAATTCATTTTATACCCATTATGCTTGAACCTGCGTAAGTACAATGAACACACTGAGAATTTCTGACACTGGCGCAGAAGCTAAGAACTGCTGTTTTGAGATTGCCTGTTGGAACTTGCTCTTCGCTCTTTATTGCAGCTCTGTTGACAGAGTTATTTTTATGGTTCAATCACACATCATTAGACAGAATTACATGATTATGGATAAAGATTATTTCTTCCAAGGACCATTAGTGGTCAGGAGGGGAAGTCAGCTGTGGCCACAGGTTACTATGGAAGAATCTGAAATAATGGAAAGAAATCATCCTATCCTTCTCCCAATTTCAGACATAACTTACATCATTTTCTAGACTTTGCAGAAAGGCTTTTGAACAACAAAAACCACACCGTACTCAGGGCTTTGAAGACCCAGTATTCGATGTGATATGTATACATGTAAGGCAGTGCTTCTCAATATCAGCAACTTTTAAGATGCGTGGACTTCAACTCCCAGAATTCCCTGTGCTGGCTTCGTAATTCTGGGAACTGAAACCCAAACATGTAAAAGTTATTGAGATTGAGAAACACTTCAGTAAATTGTCCGATTTCCTTTCAAGCTTTAACACTTAGCTTGCATCTTTCCTAAAAGATGTTTTTACAAGTTAAACATGTGTATTTATCAGATCCTATTCTATACACTCTTCTTGAAAGACCTCATCTGAAAATTAGCTTCCAAAGAAATAAGTAATAATAGTAATAGTAGTAGTAAATAGTATCATCATTAACACCATCATTTTATAACAACATGAGTGCTTGCATTCCTGTAAGGCAATGGAGTTAAGAGCACTGTCCAGAAAAAACAAAGGCTATAATAAATCCACAAAAATACAGACATCAAATACCCGTTTCTATAACAGCACTATTTTTCTTCCTTTTACATACAAAAGCAGTTTTAAATAATCTGAAATTCAGATTGATCACTTTTAGTCCCTTTAATTTCACAGGTATACATGAGTATGAGAAACCAATTGCTGCCAACTGGAAAAGCAATTCAAAATATGGTACTTATTATTGACAACTAATTATATGAAATATATGACCTACGTATTTTAAGTTTAACCATATGCAATATTTTTCAACTCCAAATAGTGAGTAAAAAGCATTTGGTAAATGAGCACAATATAGAACAGCAATTTGATAAATTGCACATTTCAAAACAGATACTATACTGAAAAGCGGTAACACATCTTACTATCCTCATTCTTATTTTAGAATCAGCAGATCCATGCAAACAACAAATAGCCTCACATTTATGAACAGCAGAAATTTTTTTTTTAATGAGGGCATCAATGCTTATTCCACATAGGAGCTGCAATTGGCCCCTGTGGAGATCTTTCAACAACCACAAACTCATCAGGGTTGCCAACTGCTTGGTAGTGGATTAACAAATCCTGAATAGCACGTTCTTCAATCTGAAATGAGAAGGGAGGAAAGGAAGGGAGAAACTCTTAGGAATCTGGCAAAAACTGGAATAAGAGCAAAAGCTTCCAGGGCAAAGCATACAGGGCAGTGACTAGAACTTTCATTTGTACTGAAATGTTTAATTTGATAAATCACAGCTTATTACTTTTGATTCTGGATTCTGGATTCCATAGTTAGAGACCAATCCAAAAGGTTTTAACAAAACACAAGAAGGGAAGCAGACATATTGTATCTAGCTATGCTACTGAAACTCTGACAACTTTGTGTAATCTAGATATGAAATGCTTAAACTGAAGTTTAAATAAACTTATTGCAGTCTAAACCCTAAGAATATTGTATTGTATGGCATTTTAAGAAATATCACTAAGGTTCCTTGAAACCCTAGAGGAAGGAAGAGATGAAAACAAGGCAAGAAACAGACGTTTGTACATTGCATAATTCTGACTTTTCTTACTCTTTACCTGGATCAAAGCTAAAGGTTTCTCTCTACTTCGTATAAGAGCAGCTTCTTGCTGAAGTTCTTCTTCTACAATTTCTGCAAATGTGATAGGCAATGCTGCAGCTGGGTTTCTTAAGGGCGATGCTAACCAAGGACTGTAAGATAAATTAAAAATACAAAGCATCACATTTTTACAACAT
>JANHFQ010005400.1:63366-73840 GCA_032468035.1 Aparallactus werneri | reverse complement strand
CCCGTTAAGTGGAAGTATCATGTTACCAAGCTCTTCATGGCAGTGATCAACACACTGCCAGATACAGCATCTGACAACTATTCCATGTACTTAAACTCCATGATGAAGGAAAAGTGGGATGTTTCAAACTGCAACTGATAAGAAAAGAAGGGGGTGAAAGGCACCACAGTTGCCCTAAGTTTCAGTTACTTTCTCTAGCTAAAACAACATTTAACTTCACAACCAAAAGGTGCAGCTACTCTAGCTGCCACTTTGATTTTAATCAGGCATAACAAACCAGATCTTTCCTCATTCATGATTCAAAGCCTGAGATCCTTTTAGTCTCTAGACTGAATCTGACTGACAAGAAACAAAGTTGTGCCTGGGTGTGTTTTTTTCATTTCTCATTAATCTAATTTGATACAAAGAGGGGTAGGATCAGCCTTGGAAGCTATACTACTGATCTCCTCTTTGTTTTGACAGGATTTGGGAATATCAGTACCTATCTAGTCTTTAAAAGAGAAGCCCCTGTCCCTCCTCCGACATAGGTATTCTTGCTAACATACGGTACTTTGTGGCTTCCTAGTGATACAAACATCCTCAGTACAATAGTCCTAGTTCAAGGAGGAAAAGAAACCCAGACTCTAGCCATTAAATTAAAATTTACATCCACATAAGAACAGTTTTGTTACAGCTGAGTTCTAGTATATGCTCAGAAGCAAGTTGGTTTAGACTAGAGCAGTATTTCTCAATCTGGGCATGTTTAAGATGTGTGAGGCCTAGTTTTACATTGGTGCTTTACAATTGAATGAATGGAATAAACAAGGCCCTGTATAAAACAAGGGATTTAGGAATAGCTCCATCTCATTACTATTAAGCCAGGCTCCTAGATCTAAT
Source organism: Aparallactus werneri (assembly GCA_032468035.1). Taxonomy (NCBI): domain Eukaryota; kingdom Metazoa; phylum Chordata; class Lepidosauria; order Squamata; family Lamprophiidae; genus Aparallactus; species Aparallactus werneri. The sequence goes on along the minus strand of JANHFQ010005400.1, from coordinate 72,964 downwards.
CCAGAGCTAAATTTTCTTTTGTTTACTTTAAAGATCTGACAACTTCACAAAAGAAATGTTGAAAAGTAATTCATCCTTGTATTTAAATGAAAACACTCCTTAAACAGCAGGTACTAATAACAGTTTGTGAGGTAATTAAGCAAACCAAAAAACCCATGGATCTTCCCTAGAGGCAACTATTTTATATACGATTGTGAGAATATGAAGTGCCATCTCTATATTTGTTTCCTAATTTTTTATTGGATTTTACTTCCTGTCACAATAAACTGGTAAGTACGAAAAAAATAAAATCCTGTCTCCCTGTGCCAGCTAAGATTGTAATCCTGTAATCCTGTAACTCACATTGAAAATAGAAATACCTTTTTTAGTAGACATCGATAGGATTTATCGATTACTTGACATTCAAAAGGAAGTTATTACATGTGTATACATGTATCTGTGTACATAAATATCTGTGTCCATAATGAGCGTATGTGTGCAGATGCGTATGTGTGCCCTCATTTTTTACTCCTAATGATCGCATAGATATTCTCCATTGTTGGATAGATAGAAGTAATAAAGATATAATACAATTGTTAAAAGAACTAGAGGGTCAATGCAAGACTCATAGCTTAAATGTGCCATGCATTTTGAAATGAGCAAATACTCATTTCAATTAACCATCTCATTTAGTAGAGAATATCAATTATTTCATGGTATACAGTTTTTAAAAACAAATGTTTTACAAAGGAAACTTTTCCTGCCTATCCCAATGTTTTCCTTTTCTTTTTGGCTTAATATTGAATATTTCTATCTTTTTCTGAGTTAAGGTTCCCAGGCTGCTGCTGGGCCATTTCTTTCCTCCAGCTTCTGAAATTCAAAACACATTTACTTGAAAGCAACTCCTGCTAAAATGAGTAAGAAAGAAGCAATTAGCCACATAAGAAATCAGCAGTGATCCTGCTCATTTGGATAAGGTTTGCCTAAGAGAAGTTTTCTGTACTTTATAAGTGACCCCAGTTTTAAAAAGTTATCTACAAATACCCAGCTAGCATTGCTCTGCAGAGCGGTGGTTCTTGTTTTTGTTGTGGAAAAGTGATGGAGAAGAATCCGCAGGGATGTTTTTAAGACCTGGATGGCTGGATGCCTGCAGTTTCTATAATATTATGTGTGCCTGCCTGTCTGTCCGTCTGTCCGTCCGTCTGCATCTATCCACCTTAAGACTTTATGCCCCATTTTTATCATCTGCCAATTAGTGAACCCTGGAGGATATTCTTGGTCAAGCTACAGCAAGTGCCTTGAATTCTCATTAACACTAATTAGCACTTGGTAGGTTAATTGGTGGTGAATCTCATCTTTTTTTAATTACTCCAACAAATAGACAGTAGGACCCTGTAGTCAGGATTGAATTATTCTGTTTGTTTTGATGCTCTTCCTCCGAATGTGTCAAGACAGATGTTGCTTGCCCTGGCTTAGGGATCCTTGGCTTTGGGGGAAGGAAAGGAATGGGTCTATAAGACAAAACAAAAAAAAAATCTTTTTACAGCTGTTAATTGGGAACTTGGGTGATGTTCTGGAATTATTATTCCCACACCACTCTCTTTCTTTGATGAGATTGGAAGGATTCATCATCTGGGCATTGAAAGTCCTTATTAAAGGTGAAATTTCCCAATGTTTCTCCTCTTTGGGACTCCATTACATTTCATAAGCTATAGAAACAAAGATAATGATTTCCTTGAGCCAGATTGATTTCCTAGTGGATATCAGAATATATCCATGTAGTTTTCTGGCCAGCAATACAGAAGTGGTATGTTATGGCATTCTTCCAAGATTATTTTTTTTTACAATGCTGCCCAATATCTACACAGAACATTACAATTTTCAAAAATATTTTGTAGACAAGGAAGATGTTTTCCAGATTGTTTTAAAGGCCTTTGGCTCTTCTGGTTTTATTTTTTTTTAATCCCTGCATCTCTGTAATTTTGCTCTCTTGTTTATAAAACTAGTTTGGGGTTGCGGTTTATCATCTGAAAAAATAGCAACATGTACTACAAGTTATCTTGAGGACTTTTGATGGATCAAGGGACTCTTTTGTGTCATTTTATTGCGTATTTTACTGTGTATTGTGTATCCGTTCAGTAAGGCTTTATGAATCATTGTCCACAACTGTCCATTATTCCATGATGCCCAAGGAACACACTTGTATGGCTGCACAGGAATATACGGTTGCATAATTTGGTAACTGACATAGTGGCAAGAAGGGGACTTTAAATGCTGTTTTATACTTCGTTCCTGCAAAACATATTTATTCTTGCATGCTTTATGCAGGTTTCTGGGCTTATGTTTTATCTTATTTGTGAGAAAACTGCAGATACAGTTTACATACTGTAATATACTATGGGCTTATTAATGAATTTGTTGATTTTTCTACTGGATAAAAATGCTATGGATTTAGACAGGGCCATTTTTCTGATATGAATTGTTTAGAGTACTTCTCTGTTACGTTTATTGTTAGTTTAATAGAGAAAGAAAATTATATATTTGAACCAGAAAGGAAACAGAAGAACAGAGTTAAATTTGATCAAATTTGGATTAAACTAGCATCCTATTTCCCACAGAACTTATGAAATGGATAGAAACAGACAAGAAAAACTAGTTATGTCACTCTCAATGAATGTGTCAATGTCCTTTAAAAACCATCCAGAATGGTACCTACCATTACATCTTCTATAACTTCCATAAAACAATTACACTGAGGGTCAATACATTTTTTTCTGTCTATATTGACACTACCATTGTCAAACTTCACTGGGTGATCACAGGTTTTACTACAATGAGATACTGAAGAAACTTTTCCCCAAATGGACCATAATATTAAACCTTTTTTTCATGGGAACCCTAATCTTTTGTGGCCTACTTTTCCCCCTATGGGCATAGTTTCAGACAGACCTCTGGAGTGTATCTTTCTTGTTTCATTGTCCAAAGTGTCGCTGAATTCAGCAGAATCCTTGGCAAGTTTTCTTTCCAGTTCAGAATTGCTGCTTTTGTTAAGAAGCATAAAAATGTAGCTTTTCTTTGATCAGTGTGGCTTCAACTTGCATGTACAGTAGAGTATAAACGTCAGATCCATAAGCATACTATGCTATTTCTATCCAATGAGTTAGCATTTGGGTTTCAACTGACTGAATGTATCTTCCTGTTGGATCCGGGGATCAGGCGCAGCAAATGAGGACCAACAGCTCAGGAGTAACTAAAAGTGATAGCTCTTTATTGTATAGTGACAAACCCAGCAACTGGCTGGGGAAAACAGTCTGGCTTATATACTCTCTGAGCCAGTGGCTCAGCCAATAGAATTGTTTCTTTTTCCCTCCAAAAACATTTGAATATATAACATCCCTTCCCCCCAGAATGCTTTTTAACTTATTTACATGTTTATGTGTTATTTACATACGTAGTCGTCAAGGTAACGAGGGCGTGTTCGGGCGCAGTCTGACCTGCGCGGCTCAGTAGGTGTTTGGGCGTCGAGCGGGGTGGACCTGCTTTCCTTGCCTCGCTCCGCCCTAGGTTTTGCTGCATCATCTGAGGCCTCGATGGAGCCATCTTGCGGTTGCTGCAAGGACTCCTCCGGTAACCGTGAGTACCCTGGCTCCGGGCTTGAGATAGGGTCTGGTGGTTCATAGTCAGGGACTGGACTTTCTTCGCTGTCTGGAACGATTGGGTTTGGCCCTTCTTCTATTTCTTTATTTAATACTCTACTTCTGATTTGGTCAATGTGTCGTCTCCAGACCCTGCCATCTTGGAGATCAATTGTGTAGGACAGGGGGCCTGTGATTCCTTGGATTATTCCTGCTATCCATGGGGACCCTGTAGCGTAATTCTTTGCGTAAACGGGTGTCCCTATTTCAAGGTCCCTTATTTTTTCGCTGGTTGCGTTATATTGGTCACCAGAATACTGGGGGTTTAGGCAGTCCAATATGCACCTAAGTTTTTGACCCATCAGGAGTTCGGCTGAGGATTTCCCAGTGGTGGCACAGGGGATATTGTGTTGTGCCAGTAAGAAGGTATCTATCCTTTCTTGCCAGTCCCCGGGGCCTAGCCTAGCCAGTGCTTCTTTAGCAGATCGTACAAATCTCTCGACCTGTCCATTTCCCTGTGGCCGAAATGGGGCAGTAAGGGCGTGTCTGGTCCCAAGAGTGGCAAGGTATTCTTCAAATTCGATGGCCGTGAACTGGGGGCCATTATCCGACACCAATACATCGGGGATCCCATGTGTGGCAAATAACTGCCTTAGTTGGGCTATTACAGCTCTAGTAGTAGTACTTTTGGCCAGCCTGATTTCTAACCACTTGGAATATGCATCGACTATGATGAGGAACACTTGGCCGTGGAAGGGGCCTGCAAAATCTATGTGAATCCTTTGCCAAGGACCTGCCGGTTTTTCCCATTCTCTGACCGGAGCTGCCGGGGGATTGGGCCTAGACAGTTGACAAGGTTCGCACCTGCCTACCCACTGTTCGATGTCTTTATCTATGTATGGCCACCACACATAGCTCCTAGCCAACCCTTTCATTCGTACAATTCCTGGGTGGCTAAGGTGGAGCGTGTCCAGGACTCTTTTCCGTAATTTCTCTGGAATTACCACTCGATCTCCCCATAGCAGGCACTCCCCCCCCCATGCAACTCAGCTCGTCTCTTTTATTGAAATATACCTTGAATTCCCCTTCCCCCTTAGCCGGCCACCCCCGTTTTACCCAACTGCACACAGTTCGTAATTCGGCATCTTTGCTGGTGGCCCGGGCTACCTCTGCTGAAGTGATGGGGGCTGAGTCCAAAATGTCTAATAACATGACAGTGGGCTCTGATTGTTGAATGTCTCTGGTCTCGGGAAGCGGGCATCTGCTCAGAGGCCACCTATACAGGAAAAAGATAAAAAAATAAGTTGGAAAGGGGACTGAGGATAGAAAGTATTTTGCATTGGAGGGAGGAAGTCGAACAGGGGATCACAGGAGAATTAAAGAGGTAATGGGAAATAAAAAGTATTGGCTATGTTGTACGTACAGTATATGGATAGTGGCATATTGATGTGGGTGTACATCCAGCCTGGATTTGGGTTGCCCGTGTATTAACCTATGGATAACTCTTCTCGGCCTGCAGGAAGAACTGAAAGAAGAGGCCATTGCTCAGCCTGTCCCAGAAGAGGTAAGATCAATTTCTGTGCACAGAAAGTAACTTCAGTTGCTGCCACACTCATACTGGGAGCAAAGCCATTGTAGACTCCCCCACTCTAGGGGGCAGAGAAAATTGGTGGCCCCCGGAGAGGCTTGGAGAATGAAAAAGAAACGTAGCAGACTCAGGGCTGACCAAAGAAAAGGCAGCAAAAGAAAAAGATGGCGGCAGCTGCTGCTTCTACACCGTTTCTCACTCAAAAGTAAGATCCCAGCTGTTTGCTGCCAGGCAGGCACCCTGCCCTTTCCAGAGGCCAATGCTTCATATGGAAACTGGGAAAGTTTGAGTTCAAGTCCAGCCTTAGACATGAAAGGCAGCTGGGTGACCTTGAGCCATGCTCTTTTTCAGCCCAAACCACCTCACAGGGTTGTTGTGGGGAAATTAGGAGCAAGAAGGAACATTTGATATGTTCGCTGGCTTGAATTGTTTATAAACACAATAAAGATGGGATATAAATTAGAAGATAGATAGATACCATAGATAGACAAGACAGACAGACCATTTCCCCCCCTCAAAAGATCGAATTGGAGAATGATGTTGAAAGTTGGAGGGAGAACAACAAAATGGGGCAAGCAGAAAACCTACTTCCAGGAAGAAAGAGAAGGGCAATTGTGTATCCAGGTAAGTTCCATTCCAGAATCCTTATCCTAGTTGAACGCTTCATTTCACTTGCTAATGACCCTTTCCGAATAGAACAATTTCATCCTAAAATGCAAGGAATTCGGGTTCAGAAACTGAAGAAAGAGCCCCTGGGGAAAGGAAGAGGTACAGTGACAACTGACCCCCACAACAAGGTCTGGGATTGAACCAAGAATTGGACTTCCTGAATAGAGCCTTTTAAAATAAAACTTGCTGCTAGATCTCATTAGCATGTAAAGAAGGTTGAAGGAGAAAAAGTCTATTAACAGCTCAGAAATTAAAGCAGCACTAAAAATAAAGCTTATAGTGGGCCAGAGAGCCAGCTTCTCACATGCTGAGTAATTCTAAATATCCCTGCTTTCAGAAACAGCTTCACCACCACTACAATTTGTCCACACAAACAAAACATCCCTTAGTTTCTTTGCTTGCTTCTTCCTTATCCATTTCCATTTTTTGGCAAAAAAAACAATGCAGCACCTTTAGGCAAGGCCTTTCCACCATACCTGCCAAATACCCCTGTGATGACAATGGGTGCAAAGTCATTTGCTACCTTGTTGGTAGCTGGAGCAGCCGCCCCTCCCTTTCCCCTCCTTTGTATTCAAGGGGGAGACTAATAGCCTCCACCAATCCTTGCTAGAAAAGAAAGAATGTTTCCTGAATGCAGGATCTGAATGCCTCTGGCATGGTGAGCAAGCTCAATGCAGATGTTTTGCACAAGAAAGGAAGAAAAGGGGGCGAACTGCTTAGCCTCCCCAGGTTACAGCATTTCAGAGCCATTTTGCTGAAAGGCGGCAGAGCTCTTGAACTATAGTTCTACCCTCCTGTTTTCTTGATGGGGCTGAGTTGATGCAAGCTGGCCTCAAGCTTTTCTCTGTGCAAAAGCCCGAAACAAGAAGTATTGCACTAGCATATAATGACCAATACAGCCTTTCCTCAAAGCTGCAAGGGCTGAGTTCCTTCAACTCAAATCAAGACATCCCTGTCGGACTGGGCAAATATGATCTGAACAAGCCACAGAAAATGGTCTTAACAAGGAGAGGGAGAGGGGGTAGGAAAGCAAACAAAGAGTTCAATTCGGTCTAGCGATTAAGGCACCAGGGTGGAAGCTAGGAGATGGTGAGTTCTAGTCCGGCCTTAGGCCTGAAAACCAGCTGGGTGACTCTTTCTCAGCCCAATTCACCTCGTGGGTGGTTGTTGTGGGGAAAATAGGAGAAGGAAAGGGTTGTTTATAAAAATAATGAAGCCGGGATATAAAACAAACAAACTTTTAAGCTGGTCTGGGTCTAGGCAATCTAAGACTTCAGAGCCATATCTAGTTATGAATTCATTTTTTCTGCACCTCAGATCAGAGTTTCTGAAACACGGTAGAATGCCTTCCTGCCATTTTGAAGTGGAACGCTGCACCTGAAAACCGGAATAGGAACCAAGGATCTCTTAGCCTTGAGTGGATGACGGGCAGAGTTGGAATTTAGTGAACATCTTGCGAGTTTGAGCAACCTGCCCATTCACAAAATAGCTGCCCGGGGAACTTACTGGATACAAAGCACCAATTTACCAGTAATCCAGCTCTTCGTCCTGCAGACTGCACAGGTACGAACCCTTACTTACTTCTGTCATTTTTTATGGGCAGCTAGATAAAAGGCTACAGCCACATATACTTTTATTTATTTATTTATTCTTTAAAAAGTCTTTTTGGAGCGTGGAGATGTTCCTGGAAATTATCATGCTGGACTGGAGCCTGTGACAGCTTCCCTTTAAAAAAAAACCTACCCTAAAACAGTTTTCCATTAATCCCTATTTGTTTATTTAAAAAACGAAAAGCTCATGAAGAATAGGGATCCCTGGGCAATATGCTGGAGGTGTACTACCTCTAAAGCCTGAAAGAGTGTTATCGTCATTAAAAAGGGGGAGGGAGAGAAAGAAAACCTTGAGAATTTCTACTCCTCTTAGATGAGAAAAAACTGGAGAATCTTATTTGCAAAGACAACATGAAGGTAATCCTCGACTTACAACCATTTGTTCAGTGGTTTGAAGTTTACAACGGCACTGAAAAAAGTGACTTATGACCTACAACCATAGCAGCATCCCCCATGGTCTGTAATCAAAATTTGGTCGCTTGGCAACCGACATGTATTTTATGACAGCTGCACTCTTCCCTTTCAATCATGTGGATCACCATTTGTAAACTTCCCAGCCGGCTTCCAACAAGCAATGTCAGTGGGGAAAACCAGATTCACTTAAGAACCATATGATTCACTTAATAACTGCAGTGATTCATTTAACAACGGTGGCAAAAAAGGTTGTCCAATGGGGCACAACTCAGTTAACAATTGTCTTGCTTCACAGTGCAAATTTTGGACTCATTGTGGTCATAAGTCAAGGACTACCTGTAATTGCCCCCTTTATATTATCACTAGCTGTAGCTATCACCAAATGAGTGTCTGGGGATAAATGACATGTTGGTACTGATAACTTCTCTCCCCTGTTGCAATTTATCTACTGTGTCAAACATTGGGACAAAATTATATCATGGCAACCTTTGTGTGATGACCTTATTGCCCAGATAAGACCTCACTTTGGTGCCACTGCTGTGGAAGCTGCTCAAGGCAGCCTTGGACACAAACATTGCCCAATCTTGGACAAAATCTTAAAATGACTGCCAAGGTCTCTCAGCAATACCACAAGCTGAAAGATGGATTGACTAGGAATCTCTGTCGCCTGACTGAAGTCTGAAGCTCAGGGATTGTTTGACACATGTTGGAACAAAGGAACGCACAACTTTCTTCTTTTATGTAGCCACCTCACAAGCCCAATGTAGTAACACACTTAGTTGCTGCCCTGGCCAACCTAAGGAAAGACAAAAGGTTTTTTTCTCTCTCTCAAGGCCATTTTGGGCCTAAGAAAAGGTCAGCGGTAAAGAAAATCTTCTCTTGAGCTTTTCTGGATGTGATTCCCATTCCCTGTTCTGAGGTAATACAGGTAGTCCTCAACTTACAACCATTTGTTCACTGAAAATCTGAAGTTACCACGGCACTAAAAAAAAGTGACATGACTGGTTTTCACACTTTTCACAGCCAGATTCACTTAACAACCATTTTACTAACTTAACAGCTGCAGAGATTCATTTAACCATTGCGGCAAGGAAGATCATAAAATGGGACAACACTCACAATCGTCGTCTTGCTTAGCAATGGAAATTTGGGACTCAATTGTGGCCATAGGTTGAGGAGTATCTGTATCATGGACAAATTCATTTTTAGCAAAAGAAGTGCAAATATGAATCAGCACTTGAGCCTGGATCAAGATACATTCTGTCCACACCACTACTTCCTCATGTCTTATTTGTTTCTCTTCATAATTTACTGCAGGTAGTTCTACATTTACCATAATGGGGCCTTCTCATTATGCTTGTAAATTGTAATGGTCATACAACCATTTGTGATTGATCCAATTTTACGGTTTTTTTCAGTGGTCATTAAGTGAACACGGCAGTTCTAAGTGTGAATGCTGCAATTGTTAAGTGAACCTCTTGTTCGTTATGGCGTGGTTTTTGCTAAAAACTGGAAGTGTTGGTTTTTCGGCAAAACCATCGTCACGTGACTGCAGGTCACTGCAAATGCCATCCGTATTGCCAGACACCCAAAGTGCTGCCTCATAACCATGGGGGATGGGCGGGTGCAACTGTTGGTGGTGTTAAACGATAACGCAATTATCTCTGCAGAATGTCCCTACATTTTTATAAAAAAGGAAATTG
>JANHFQ010005400.1:16466-30248 GCA_032468035.1 Aparallactus werneri | reverse complement strand
TTTTCCCAGTTTTCATGGGTGAAATTGGGTACCTCAACTTATATTCGGATCGACTTATACTCGAGTATATACGGTACCAGTACCACTAATATGCCAAAATCTTTTTGCACCATTACAATGAGGGAGGGGGTTGCATTCAATAAATGAAAAATTATTTAACTTCTTTTATAACTTGACAGTATTTTCACATGGTCAGCATGATGGAAAAAAGCCCTTATCATTTCATCCTTAAAGCTGATCATTTTAAAATATCATTTTGGCTTTAAATCCACCCTATGAAATAGACTAGGCTGAGAATATTTAATCCAATGAGCTTGATAGATCAGATTTTTGAAGCCAGCCTCATTTCCTTCCGACAACCTATTTTTCCCCAGTTCCCCACATACTGCTAGTATTTCTCAGCCTTGGCAACTTTTAAGATGTGTTCAAGTCAACTCCGAGTTGACTGGAGAATTCTGGGAGCTGAAGCAATGTTCTAATCTTAAGAGCTGTTTGACAATGTAAAAGAATCTCACTGCTGTAAGGGGCTTTCTACGAGATGTATGTAAAAGCTAGACAGGCTATGATGGATATTGTAGTTACAAGATTGCTAAACTGAGTTGGCCTAAGCAACCTCTAAAATTATCTTCCAGTACTAAAATTCTAATTGTATACACTAATACTTTTTTCCTTTATTTACAGTGATTTTTCAAGTTCTGGTTTAGATGATTTCCTGACACTTGGTATTTCAAGTTTTTAGCTGGAGTTGCCAACGCTAAATTTGGATTTCTTAATCCATCACACAAATATCCACATATATAGTGTCTTCCTTGAAGATATGAATTGCATCACTATATAAACTATCTACTAACAAACAATTTTTCTTTTAGCTCACTCAACAATCCTGGGAAAGCTATATGGGATTTCAAAATAAGTTACACAATCAAGAAATCTTCAGAATCTTTTAAACACTTCATGCAAAGCATGGAAAATCCAGAGCATCTGTTTCACAGAAAATAACTAACCTGGGACATTCAGAAATGAGAAATTGTTCTGTGCAAATTCCACTGAAGTAGGAGCTGAAGAAGCGATGCATTTTCTGGATGAACTCCATTGCAACAGAACACAAATACTTCATTTTTACAATCCGGCTACAAATTAAAAGTTACATCACTTCAACCCACTGAATCTGACTATATAGCAAAGGAAAAAATTCATTATTTTTTATTATCATGTCTTAGTTGTCTATATAGATGTGTCATCTGCATGAAAGACAAAATGAAGTTCAATAAAAGCAAGAGTTTTGAAAGATGTATTGATTTAAGTGACATATTCCATTCATAGAACAAAGTGTCACTTTTTAAATAGATTGGATTGCATATTATTAAAACGAATAGTATGCCAATTGTTTTAAAATATTTATCAGTTAATACACACATTCTACATATGTGTGTGTGTATGTTTTGTATCTCTAGGTATGTGTATGTGTATGTATGTATGTATGTATGTATGTATGTATTGGTATGTATGTATGTACAAAGCCAAAATATTAGTGTCCAAAAAAACCATGGAATGTAATTTGGTGCCTTAGAGAAAACAAGAAAGTCAAGTTATTAAGGCAAATGTCAATGACATACTTCCTTCAAACAATTTTATTATTTGAGAACAAAAAGTTGCACACACAAAGACAGCAGCACTGTTTAAAAATAGCTTCACAAATTATATACAGTAAAGAACTCAGTGGTTTAACATTGTAATTGTGTAAAAAGCCATAACATACATATATCAGGTTTACTAACTTTAACTGAAGCGCAACACAACACAAATTTAAAAGAAAATCCACTTACCGGTAATCCTCCTCAATTCAACAAAAATTAAAAACCTCCTCCTTCCACAATGAAAAAAAGAAAATAAAAACCTTCAAACTTTGGTGTTATTCACAACCAATATGAAAAGCCTTGTGCTCTGAATCTATCCCATTCAAAACTCACATTTGCCAGACAACTCGCTCTTGTACGACATAAAACATTTGAAACTTACAAAAATAGTACTGAACTGAAAGCAGCCAACTTCATAACCAGGATATATATACACACCTGTTTGTTTTTGAAAGGTGCCTCAGTCAAATTGCGAACATTTATTTGAATTATATACAAAATATTCTCTATGTAAAAAGGTTAGACTTCACCAAAATTCTGTACACACATGCTGTAGAGATTTACAATCTGACCCTTAAAAAAAAGACCCTAGCACAAACCCTGTGGAACTAAATGGGGTCAGTGCTAGCAACAGAGTTCAAGGACTGGGGTTCTAACCCATCATTTAAGGCAATAAATATTCCTGTTGCTTCTCTTTAAACATTCACCTAGTTGGGAATACAGTTCAACACGCAACAATACTATAAACTCAACTTCAGAGTAAGAACTGTTCTGCTAAAATTGTCTGAAAACAAATTATTAATTAGCAAACATCTTTCATCCTATGATTTGTAAGCTAGCAAGAAACCTGCTATCTATTTAAGGATAGGCAGGCATCAACTCCAGATTAGAGATTTTTGTTTGGAATGGTGCAATTAAGGTCAGTTGGTCTTCCTCATGATGGTAGAAAAATCAGCATAAATGAGTAAATCTGGTTCACAAAGGACATGGCCTAGGCAATCTCTACTTGGATGAACTGTACAATATGAGAAAACAAAATCCATGAGAAATGCTGCAGCAAATTAGATTTGCAGGGAATTTTATGCAGCTCTACTTTCCTGGTAAATTGTAAATTGTCACGATAATTCTCTGTCCATGTTAAACTGTGGGCACCCACCAATCGTTCACATGAACCTTTTGTCCAAGCTGAGGCCATTCCAAAATTCTCAAAAAGCTTTCTAAAGCCTTTCTCTCTAAAGATAGATCACGATAGTTCAGAAACAAATCCGTACAGAATGCTTATAGTGAATACCAAATTCAGTTAATGCTTTGAATGGAAGGAAAAATGAAATGAAAAAAGAACCCAAACAGGCCACAATATCTTACATGCAGTAGATATTACAACTGCTCTTGCATTTGCTAACAGCATTTAAAAGACATGATAGAATACCCCAAACTTGCACTTAGAAATAACCCACATGGTTTGAAATGCATTATATATAGTTCATATATGTGAGTATTCATTTATACTGTATATATTTACATACCTATACACAAAACCACCCTGATGTTTTTAAAAGGCCATATCACAAAACAGAAGATATGGATTTTAGAATATACTGAATATTAGAATATACTTTCACTTTAAAAAGAAACCAAATATATATGATGTAAATCATAGATAAAAATAGTTTGTTACTAACATTACATTAAATAGATGGTTTTATAAGTTCCCTTAAGAATTACATATACAGAAGACAAAAGAAGCTTTGATTCACAAAAAATAGATAGCATTTGTAACAATTACAGTTTTTAGCCCAGAATGGGAAGAAGTAGCAAAATGTTTATAAATCTCCAAGGACACAGAGCACCTACTATATCAGTTTAAAAAAATATATATTTTCAGGATGAACCAAATGAAAGCATTGTCCTTTTTTTTTCGCCTGACCCTTTCCCCCCACCCATCCTTTTTCCATATTTATCTTTTCCCCCTTTTGTTTCCAGCTGGGGGTTTCTTCAGCTGGAGAAGTTGTCCTCCTGTACCAAAGCTTGCAGATGCTGGATTGGACACCCCAAATGTCAGGCCAGCAGATGCTGTGATGCCAGGATTGCTGAAGTTAAACCCAGATGTGCTCGAATTGCCAAAGCCTTGTAAAGGAGGGGAAAACATTTCAAAGTGAAAAGATGTGATCACATAAAGGACAAAAGTATTTTGAGTCTTTTAAGCGTGAAGTGCAATTTGAAAATGCTGGGGGAGCCCTTGCTGCCCGATAAGCTAGAAGGCGTGGGTATCTCTAATACTAAAAATAATGCTAAATGAAGTGTAATCTATATAATATGGAAAATCTTATTGGGAGGATGAAAGAAAGCTAGTATTATACAGTATCTATTCAATTTTACCATGAGTGGAACACAGGTTTATAGGATTTGAATTTTTAGTTTAAAGAGACATTAAACTTTTCAAATTAACTTTAACCTTTAGCTCAAAAGCAATGTAACTCAGAAGTTTATAATCTTATCACAAGGCAAAATAACACAGAGAATCAATCCTTGCTACCTGAAGGCCACTATATAAGCTAAAATCACAACTCCCTTAATTCCCAGTGAGCCTGACTAATCCAAATGTTTGGGAATTGCAATCCTAATGCATCCAAAATATACCAGGAAAGTTACTAAGTTTATGTGGGTGGGATGTCTGGACAGAGATTTGGAAAAAATGCTTCAAACACTGAGAAAGCGGAGTTACCTCTCTTCTAATCAATAAAACTGCCCAACTATTTTTTAACCTTTTGTACAAATCTAGAAAAGGTGCTATTGTTTTAAGAGTCACATTAACACTAAAGACAGAAATGAAACCCAGTATTTTGAGAACATTCATTACAAGTGGCCCATGTGGCAGCCTGCAAAAAAAAAAAATCAGACTGTGCTAATGAAAAGAAAAAAAAAACGTGCAAGATCCAGAGCACTTCTTTTGAATCATTTTCAAAGTGTGGACAGAATAAGTATTAATATAGACACATTAAATGTATTTAAAGGCCTTTTTATGCAGGGGGAAATTGGTTAAGCACAAAGAAGCAGTGCCATTTAAGTGTATAATAGGAAAGCCCAATAAGATTATTTTTTCCTTAAAGCAGAAAAGTATAAGGACATATGTTCTAAGACCAAAACATCCCCTTTTCTATTCTGAGACTGGAACATCTGGATGAGCAGCCGAATGTTTCAGATATATTTTAGGGTCAAAATTCTTCATAGGGCCCTTATTTGTAAGAATGATTCTAAATTCCTACATAGAAAATATCAGTAACTGAAAATATTTTGTGACCAAAATACTTTGTATAGAAAATTTAACTGCCTCATAGAAGATTCAGAACAGAACCAACCTGCACTAAGGCTTCCTGAAGGCTTATTTGCCGCTCCAAATCCAAATGATGGCGCACCCGGAGCACTGCTTCCAAAACCAGCGCTACCTGCAAATCCTAGGACAAAGAGTAGTAAAGATAGGAAACACAAGTTAAGGTGCACAGGTCGAATTGCTTTTAACCACAATGGGTTGAGTGAAGTTTATCACACGGTATTTTATTAGCGAGGCTCTAAAGCCTAACTAAACTAAAATCAACATCCCTTTGATACTTTGCACGGTGTCTGTATTAAGAACCCACTGATTCATTGCACATACTTTGCAAATCTGACAGTGGTCAGCCGTGTTAGTTTGTATTAATTACTTACATTGTGATTTTAATTCTAGACTTCACACCTTTTCATTCTTTTTTATGAATAAGGAAATACTTATATGAGGCATCAGCTGGCAGCCATCGGTTTGCAATTTTAAAAAAATGACATGAGCCTATAGATAATTTTGTCATCTCTTTTTGTTGTAGGTAACCTATTTTATTCATTCTGCCTTTGCTCAACCACTTCTTGCAAAAACCAATGGATAAAACTGAATTGTCCATGACTAATGACCCTAAAAGCTATAAAACATTTACTAGAAAAATGATTTTTCACTAGATGCATTATCTTTGGTAGGTATGTATAACGCGTATAATAAAAGTTGTATGTTGGAAATAAATAACACCTTTACCCAGAAAATATTCTTTAATAATGAATGTGGCAGAGGCAGAAATCCCTTCATAATCATTTATAATCTCAGAAACTTTTACAGTGAATCCAGATTAAGTCCTACTTGCTAATCAGAACCCCTTTATACTTTTTATGTACAACCAAGGAAGAATCTGTTTACACAAGCCAATTTCAGCCCACATTGCTACACATGTTTCAGAGAACACTTTGAAGGCACATGGAAGAAAGGAAATATTTTTCTTACTTCAAGCAAGGCAGAATTTATGGTGGAATATCTGCTAATTCTGACCAAACTTCAAGTATTATAGGTTTTTAAAATGTTTCCTAAGCCTACTCTAAAACGTTCTGCTGAAACCTGTGTGTTCTTCAAGTGCTCTGTAAAGGTTTTATCAGCTATCCAAAGTAAATCTTATTAGCATTAGTGACTAGCTTTATTATTGTGAATTTTTTTCTCATAAATGTCAGTTTAAACTGAGATACTATAGACAGACTAATTGTACTTCCTAATTAAATGCCAAACTATTCGCATAACAATTGAAATCTGTAAGAACCAGATTTCTTCCATGTTATAAATGGGTAGACAATTGAGAGTTGATTAAAGATGGGGTTGTATGACTGTCTTAAATAAATAAAATTAGGAAGTAAAAATTTACTTCAGATATAGCAAAAGTTTAATCTCTTTAAAAACTCCTGTTATTTCAGCAGTCATACTTTTAAGTACATTGCATCATTAGCCCACTTATGGCCCCTTGAAAATAAATATAGAATTATCTTCTCTGCCAGCATTGGAAAGATTTGTGACAGTGGATAGAGCCCTTTGCTATTCACTGACATTGAGTCATGGTGGCACAGTGGTTAGAGTGCAGTACTGCAGGCTACTTCTGCTGACTGCTGGCTGCCTGCAATTTGGCAGTTCAAATCTCACCAGGCTCAAGCAATTTGGGTCCTCACGTTTTTCAAAAAAACACTGAACCTCTGCTTAAGAGATATGGTGGCGCAGTGGTTAGAATGCAGTATTGCAGGCTAATTCAGCTCACTGCCAGGAGTTTGATTCTCACCAGCTCAAGGTTGATTCAGCCTTCTATCCTTCCGAGGTAGGTAAAATGAGGATCCAAATCGTTGGGGGCAATATGCTGACTCTGTAAACCGCTTAGAGGGCTGTAAAGCACTGTGAAGCTGTATATAAATCTAAGTGCTACTGCTATTGCATGTAATGCCAAATACTGAATGTGAAAAAAGACTTTAGGTAGGTTTTGTAACGCATTACATCCCTCTACATTGATGTTAGCTTGCAGAACAATTGAAATACTAAGAAAAGTTTGTTTTACTGCTTAATTTCTTGTAACTAAATAGAAAAATAAATGGAAGTTTTAAGCCATTTGCTTTTTAAGAACTAGTCCTCT
Organism: Aparallactus werneri; assembly: GCA_032468035.1. NCBI lineage: Eukaryota > Metazoa > Chordata > Lepidosauria > Squamata > Lamprophiidae > Aparallactus > Aparallactus werneri. Next base: position 23,149 of record JANHFQ010005400.1, on the reverse strand, counting down.
GAAAAGGAAAATGTGACTGCAACATAACACAAATAATAAGGTGATTATTTGTGAAGTCTGAACAGAGTTAATCTTTTAACATTTCTTTGATGTCCATATTTGCAAGTTAACTCCTATACTTCTATTTATCCTTGATTATATAATGATGTAATTACACCACTGCTGAGGTTGTGATTTGCATTATTTTTAATATATTTGGGTCTGTGGAAAGAAAAAAGATCTCCCGCCTTGTCCACAATCTTAGGAAAATTAATACATCTCTTGAAGAGATATTAATTAGAATTTCTGGATCTATGTATTAACAATGGACTAATGGTTACCCGAGCCACTTCCCACTGAAATATCACCAGACAAAGAAAACTGGTACATTAATATATTAACATATTTTGGGATTTTTTTTTAATCAAAAATTGAAGTGCAGTTTATATGCATCTTATTCCATAAAATTAAGGCATATAACAAACTATAAATGTATTTAATACGATTTACGCAAACATGCAATTCAGTAACATTCTAGGAAATAATCTTTGCCTCCCCAAATGGACATTTACAAATGTCCATTTAAGTTTAAAAAAAAGTTTATTTTAAAAAAAAAATTAAATAAATCCCAGGGGAAAAAAGATGACTCCTTAAAACTAAAATGTTTTCTCAACACAGATCATAATGAAATAAATCAAGAATAATTAAAAGAACAATGCAAATAAAGCACCATGTTTGTGAACTGTAAAAAGTCCAAGGGGTACTAAGGTTACCATTTTCCCACTCTCTCAAGAAACGTTTTCAGCTGCACTGAAACGCAGCTGAAATGCGTTTTGATGTGAGTGGCACATTGAGATTAATCGGGGGCTTGTGGATATTTCATATCCATTAATAAGAAGTCCCAACAGTGCGGACTTATACATGTAAAGATTAATAACACCAGTGAAGTGTGCTGCTAATTCAATTCAGGAAGTGTTGTAGAGTAATTCAGCGAAACATTAGGAAAAAAAATGAAAGAAGGGTACCTCCAAGGCCTGAAGAGCCTAAGCCACTTGACTGCAAGCCAGTGCCAATACCTGAACCGAATGGCGTTCCAAAACTAATTCCCAGAGTCGGCTGTGGCCCTGGTATGAAAAAAATGAAAACAAAGCTTGCCTTACTGTTTCACAACAGAGACCCACGATGCAAACCCTTCATTAAAACTAAACCATAGCTTAACAAATGCTTTTTAGAGCACCCAAGCTTTCTTAGTGTCTTCAATGGCTATATTTTATATTTGGAAAGCAATACAAACTGAAGCTACTGGTGAAACTTTTATGTTATGTCAAAGCATGAGACGACGGTTTTTATGGACAACTCAGCATGTCATTTTAAAATTAAACTGTCAGCTCCTTGATGGGAGTATATGTGAGCAGCACTTCTTTTAAAATCAAGGTTTATATTAACACAAATAAAATCATCATGTTACCAATGTCTGGTATTAAAATACTCTGCTGAGTATTTTATCCAGTTTTTTTAAAAAACAAACGAAACAAGTGGATAAAACACAACACAATAATTTTATTTTATTGAATTTATTTTTCATTTTTGAGCAAGTCAATTACACAGTAACATGACAATTCAAGCTGGTTCACACAAAAAATGATAGTTACTGAGTTGTTAGAACTTTGCTACATTTACAACAATTTTTGCCTGTTTATTTAAACATTTACAGAAAAGGCACAATTGTGTACCTTGCCCAATACATTCAAAAAAATTTCAGATTCAGAAGATTGGAGACAGTGGTTTCCCTACATAAGCAAACTGTCAAAATAGGCTTTGTATCATTGTTAAAATGTCTAGCATCAGTCCAGGGTAGGAGTGGCAAATCACCTTATTAACCCCAGGTATAAATAATATGAAACAAAAGTTCTAGACTTTTTTCTACTAATTTATACAAGCTACTTGACAGTATTCACAGTAAACTGTTTAAGTTCAGCAATTAGTGCATTAATTAAACTTGATAAGTTTGTCAAGTTCAAATATTGTGCCTGCCTTTTTATATGTTTATTATATCATGCTGAAGGCCAACAGTAAAATCTAGAAAATACTGTTCTAAGACAATGCAGAACAGCACTTGCTGGATTCCCTTCTAATAATGAATGTCCTATTGTTACTTATAAATCCAATGGTGCAATCATCAAAGTGGAAGGTTTAATCAATATAATAGTGTTTGCCAGCAAGTGTTTTACTTACAAAACTCCAATATTTTTTTACATTTCATTTTTTCCCTGAATATTTATATTCTCTATTTAAAATACCCCACCCCCCAAAATTCTACCTCATTATTGCATTGTAATACATTCATCTACCATGATTTCAATTTAAAATAACATTAATACTGATGACAATTGCAGACTTTGATGTACAGGTCAGACAATATGCATGGTCCCGTTCTGATTTTGTAAAGTTATAAATATTTGAACTTCAAGTTCTCACAACCGTGATGTAAAGAAATAATCATATATTAAGCAAAAGGCACTTTTAAAAAATCTTTTGCCAAGGAACGTCACATTCTAGATGACCCAATGCAAAAAAGAGGTTGTAATATTCATGGTAGCATAAGTTAAAGGGCAAGTAGTGTTGTGAACTTGCAATTAAAGACTTATTTTGGCAATCTGAGGTTTCATTTATATTTTAAACACATATTATACATATGATTTGAAGACTTTGGGTCAGTTGAACTTGGCTTTTATTTTAAATTAATGAGAATGAGAAAAACATTAATTTCAAGGAATGAGTTAATTCGTTAATTCTTAATCTAATTTTGAAACACGTTTTGCATTTAGAAATCAAACTAGATCTGAACAAATTAATATGTTAGTAACCAAAAGCTCTGTAAAAAGTTCTCAATCTGAAGTTAGTTAGGTTCTAAAAACAAAAAGCATCCAGTGTTCCACTTTTAAGGAAGTAGATCAGTTTTCCATCTCAGGAGGAGGCACCATTGGTGGAAGACCTTGAAAAATAATACCACAGTCCTCCAAGCCAACCTTGCATCTGAGTATGTTTTTTTTCAGATTTTCAAAGTAGTTCAAGACAGACTTTATATTTAAACTTTATAAGTATAAGATTTCATAATTCTAGCTGATAAATCTTTCAACAAAATAGCAATTTTGAATTGGCACAATTTTGTATCAGAAAATCAAACAACCTCATTCAAGTTAGTTATCCACACATAATTTAAATAATACTACAGATTATCCATGCCAAAATAAACTTTGTCACCTTTGGATAATATGTTATGAATCATTTAAAATATAAGTTATTTGCTGCAAACTATCTAAAATTTATTATCCTAAAGAACAATTTAAGTTTAATAAATAAAGCTTACTACTACTACTACAGCAATTTATTTGTGCTTTTCAGTAGTAAGTATCACTATTTTCAATGGGACTTCCTTTAATAATTTCTGTTTGGGATCGCAGCCTAAAAGCCCCGACAGAGTAAATATTCTGTACTAGGCTTGCCAAATGTCATTGTCCAAACTGTTTGATATCAAAAAAATAAAGGTGAAAAGCATAAATTCTAAACATCTGGTCAAGAAGCTGATTAATACATTTGTTATAAATTTATCTTAATTTAATCTCAATACTGTAATAAAACCTTCAATTTTATCCAATATTTGTTGAAACAGAAGGTCCAGTTTAGCTGAATAGGTATTCATTCCAAGAAGTGTTTTAAACTGTACTCTCAGCAAGATCAAATTACAAAGTAAAGCTTTCAATGCTGAAAGGTGTTAAGACTACACAACCAGAGGAAAGCAATCTTGAGACTTGCTGAACTATAACTCCAAAGATTCCAAGTCCTCTGGCTAAGACTGCCAGAAGTTGCAATTCAGTAACATTTGCAGGGTAACAGTTTCCCCAACGCTGAGGTAAAGTAGCCAATTCCTTAATTGCTCAAGATGGAGAAACACAATTATGTCTAACTATCAATACTAAACTGTCTTTGCCTGAATGGTTAAAAAAAGGAATAAGATTTTAAGAGGGAATCAATAAATTATTAATTTAATTTCTAAATAGCCAAAGCTGGAGCTGGCACAGAATTTAATTGCAAATAATGTTTTAAAGTAAAGCAAACACAATTTCCTACAAACACGTAACCATTTCCTACGCATTGACTTGTAATTACAAAAATGCTTTAGGACTTTAAAAAGGCAGGCTCTTTCAAAATTCAAATGTGATTAATTAATAATTTTCAATGGCCTTTCAAAGAAACTTATTTATCTATTATAGGAAATCTCTTCAATACCATAAACACAAACATTTTCACATGCACTAATCTCACTAACACCAACCTACCATATATTATTTAAACACAAAATGAAAGCCTACTTAATATTACAAATTGTTTGCTGTTCTTTGATGAGCATAACAAAGTTTAAATATGGGCTGAAGGTCACAGCACAGCAGTGCAAAACAATCACTGGTCCATCTGGCCAGTGATTGAGTGGTTTGCTTGGTTCACTGTCACCCTTCCCAATGTTGACACATTTATTCACAGTTATTCACAACTAAACAATATTATGGTATTACAAGCCAAGAATCTGCAATTTCTTATTTTCTTAGTCTAATAAATTTGAAACTGAAACATAAATCCAAACATTAATTTCCTTCAGCACTCAGTTAAATATGAAGTATTTGATGAAAATTAAGTGCCTTTTGCCATGCACAGGCATCTATGCATAGAACTGTTCTATATTCTGAACAACAGAAGTATGTGAGAAATTTAAATTAAAACCAATATCATTCATACTGCACAACCACAGCTAAAGAATTACATTTTTTTTCCATAGCAGAAAAACCTAGTGACAATGCTTACTTCAACTCATGAGATGCACTCAATGAACCTTTCTTTCTAATGGAATTCTTTCAGTCAGCCACCTGGGTTCACAGAAGTTACTTCTCATCCCTAGAACACCTCTGAATTCTCCAGAAGACTGGAGAATACGCTGGAGTAAACTTTGGGAGCAAAGTATATGGGACTATGAAATCAATGTATTATTTTTTTTCCTAGGTAAAGGTATTTAGGATTGTAACAGCAGCTTCTGCAGCATTACCAGTAACTTAAGGGGGGAAATCTTAACATACAAGTATTTCCCCCCTCTGCATAAAACTGTAAAAGCACTATAACATTATCGCATTTATGAATACACTTTGAACAGAAGGTTTAAACTATAACAGATTAAATACGTAGCTCCAGTAAAAATAGAAGGATGTATAAACCATGTCACTCTCACTAAGCTTCATTTGATTCCTCCAGCTGTCAACACCTATTCTGTCAATGCTGGAAATACCCTGTAGATCCCATTATTTAACAGCTGTACCTCAGTTAAAGGCTGTCTACATAATAAAGTATGCATACATATACTAACTACTGTTTGTCAAATACAGAAGAAAAACCCCAAGCATATTCTTAGGTATGTCTGGAAGAGACTACTCCAGTATAAACTAGATCCTAAACTAGTTTGAGTTGTAACCTGTAAATCCAGAACTCTTAAGCAGTCAACCACTATTTTTCAAGCACAGACTAAATTGGATGGCCAATAGAGTGTATTTTAAAGAGGAAATCAACACCTCTCCTTAATTTCTATTCATGCATATTTCCCAGTGGTTGTAATTTTAAAAATATTTTTCTATGCATAATTTCAAAACTTAGCACCTTCCTGCTGGATCTATAAAAATGGCCTTTATTTTCTTCTGTGAGACTTATTCCAACAACAAAGTGCTATGTAAAAACAAATAATAGAAAAGCCCTGTAATCTTCCATGACAAAAACCATTCTAAATCAGACTTCAAAACAAATTATCAGTAAAGAGAATATCCAAGACAAATTATAAAAGTTTATACAATGCATCCTAATTTTTGAAGGGTGTTTATCCTATGCATATTTATAGGTGACAGACTCACATTTGAAAGGGCTGAGTAATACAGTAAATAAAACTGTTACAAAAAAAAATCACAAGATTAAATACTGGATGTGTAATTATTGCTAAGTCTAGCCTGCATTTTCTATTACCAATATTTTGATGTACTGCTATTCACAATTTTTAGATTTCCAAAACAAAAGGAAGACCTTATATAAAATATCACACCAGCTTATTATTGTTGTAACACTAAAAGCTATAACTTGAATGCACTCAGACCTGTAGCAGGCTGTTGCTGCTGTGTAAGTGTTGCAGCCATGGCAATGGCCGCTGCATTTGGTATGTTGCTGAAAGGAGTAGGTCCAGTTGTAACACGTGGGGCAGTTTGCCATTTCTTTGCTTCTACTCGCCTTGCCTCAAACACATCCACAGCATCTCCTAAAAAGGTTTTTCTGTATCCAAGATACTGGTCTTTGAGCATCTGAACAGAGACAAAAAAACTATTTTACACTGTATCCACCTCACAGAATTTTCCTATTCTGAAAAAAAAACCATTATGTATTATATTTTATTAAAATCATATGCTATCATATAATATTTATGTTACTAATAATTTTGAATTACACTCTTTTTACAGGCGGGAACTACAACTATGTAATCATTTTTGGACATTAGAGACACAAGTGTGGCAATGCTATGAAGATTAATTAATTAATTAATTAATTAATTAATTAAACTTATATACTGCCATCTGCATATCTGAGGTTGTTGTTATTTCTCCCTGCAATCTTAATTCCAA
>JANHFQ010005398.1:41949-55705 GCA_032468035.1 Aparallactus werneri | reverse complement strand
GGTCCATGCAAGTCTCATTTCCACTGATAAAAACCACTATTCATTTAATAATTTCTGAAGCTTGCTTATCCAATTGTAATTGAAATATTAAAATGATCTTTTTAACAGATCTTAATAACTCAAGAGGGAAGCATTTGGTAAAATTCTATGTTTTTAATAAGGGACGCGGTGGCTCAGTGGCTAAGACACTAAGCTTGTGAATCAGAAAGGTCGGCAGTTCGAATCCCGAGCGCTGCATAATGGAGTGAGCTCCCGTTACTTGTCGCAGCTTCTGCCAACCTAGCAGTTCGAAAGCATGTAAAAATACAAGTAGAAAAATAGGGACCACCTTTGGTGGGAGGTAACAGCGCTCCGTGCGCCTTTGGTGTTTAGTCATGCCGGCCACATGACCACGGAGACGTCTTGAGACAGCGCTGGCTCTTTGGCTTTGAAACGGAGATGAGCACCGCCTGCTAGAGTCGGGAATGACTAGCATGTATGTACCAGGGGAACCTTTACCTTATGATTTTAATGTTATATATTTAAACATACAGTATAAGACATGAAAAACTTTAAGTCAGTTGGTTAAAATCCTTATTTGCTCATCATAGTTAAGATTATTTTCTTTCCTATTGATCTGGTATATAGTACGACCAATACGTTAAGGAAAAAATGTAATAGCCTCATTAGTTTTCTTTAATAATAGCTGTAGCATTGTCCTTCACCAACATATTTGGCTATAACAGCTTCAGTATTTTTTATGTCTTTAGTCTCTAAAATATATCTATCCTCTGATTTAAAAAAATAGGATACAGAACAAGTAAAAGTAGTTTAAAATACATTTAATCTCACACAGTGTGACCAAGTTAAGAATTAAAACCCTGAGAACAGGAAACTTCATCAGTGGTTTGGAGATAGGAGTCTACCTTAAATTTTTGTGTGCCATTGACTGTGAGTTTGAGTCTTTGAAATATGAAGAAACAGATTTATGGTGGCTGCTGGGCACAACAAATTAAGTTGACAGTGATGTATGAGAGCATAATAGCATGATGATCCCTCTGTAGCTCGGCTGGACGCCTCCTGCTTCATTTGGCTCTTGTTAGGATCTGTTAGGCAGCTAAATAATGAAATTCTGCTGACTGATTTTTGTGGGGGTTTTGTTTTGCTTTTCCCCCCTGTTCACCTCTCCTCTGAATCTTTTATTTCTCAGACCCATCCTAATGCCAGCAAACTGCCATTAAAGGATTCTTTCACTTACGATGATTACAGGTTTGTTTCCCTTTTTATATAAAAACTAAGTTGTTAAGTTTTCAGATTTCTTCTCTACCCCCAATAATCAAGTTATTAACCATGAATCCCTAGTCCCATCATAATACTTAGCATTAAAAAATCACAGAGTACAATTATTGCAGCCATCTGTATTTAATCTTCAAAGTTTGTTAGCTAACCAATTAGCATTAATTTATGGTTTCTTCTAAAATATATTGTTACGTTCCTTTCCAAAATTTCTCCTAAATAATTTTTGTAGCAGTTGCTGTTTAATGTTCTGAAAAAATGGTTAAAATAAGTGAGACCTTTGAAAAATACTGTGACATAATTTTTGTTGCAGTTGCTGTTTAATGTTCTGAAAACGGTTAAAATAAGAGACTTCTTTGAAAGATACTGTGATATAATTGATAACACTATAAGTAAAGTTAATTCACAGAAGTCTTTCTGTGCCTCTCATCCTAAAAAATAATTCCTAATTTTCTAGTTCCTTCTTAGTAATTTTATAACACATGAAGTATCTGTTTTATGTACTGTTGTTTTTTTTAACTGTTGCCTGTTTTTCTAGTTTTTCAAAAGATAGGATTCTGCAGTTGTTTGACTTTAATAAACCTATAATGTCATTTAATATATAAAATATCTAAATTGTTTAAAATATATTAAAACAAAAAGTTATTGCCACTAACTTCTTTTTGGCTTGTTAGGTGGGCAGTTTCCTCAGTCATGGCTCGACAAAACCAGATTCCTGCTGAGGATGGCTCTAGGGTTACATTGGCTTTGATACCTTTATGGGACATGTGTAATCACACCAATGGACTGGTAAGGACTGTTTCATATGAGAGAATAAATGCAATTTCTTTATCTTTTTTTTGATAGGTATATTGTTTCATACCAATGAAATTAAACACAAACATATTTTAATGTCTGACTTGATTTGGAGATCTTTGAAATATGAACGTATTCCCATGAAAATTTATTATTAAAAATAAATATAAAAAACAATATATTCAAGAGACATCTATTACTGAGAACTGTCTTATATGTGTTGTACAGTAAAGGAACTAGTAGTGATGACCTTAAAATAATTAAAATTAACTTCACATTGCTTTTGTTTTAAGATTGTTAGAAATTAGTTCATCATTTGGTTGAAACTAGTTTTAAAAGGCTTGAGACTGAAACCTTTCAAAATATGAAGGGATAAGGAATGTCTTCTATGTTTATCTCTACTATAGAAAGTTAAAAGAAAACTTGAAATTCTTTTGAAACTTTTTTCTTGCTTTTTTCTGTGGTTTTTTCATTTATTATTCTAGTACAGTTGTTCTATATATCTCAGTTTTTACATTTCCCTTTCCTATACTTTTCGCCCCTTTCCATCTTAACCTAGTAATATTTTATCTCAATGCATTTCTATACCTTTTGTCTCTTAATGTATATTCAATGTGAGTTTAAAAGTTTTCTTCTCTATATAACTTTTCCATTTTGATCTTCTTTTATGCAATTTTCTTAGATTCTGTTTAAATGAGATATGAGATCGCCGCCGCCCCCCCAATTGTTTTCTTTTTTTTCTTTGCTTCAAAGCAACAGGAGGGAAGCTGACTTTCTTTGGGCCAGGTTACAGATGGAGGCTTGTTAGCTTTCCCCTTGTTCTAGTTAAAATAGCAGCAAGAAATAGAGAACTGATTATCCGTGAATCTACTATAGTTGGCCTGTGTTGCCTCTTTGATAAAAGCTCAAGGGTCTTTCTTTTCTTTTAACTTAAGTGGTAATTACAGGTGTTTTAGGAATAAATAATAATTTTGCTTAAGATAAATGGAAAATGTAATATTAAATAGTCATAGGATATGTGAAATGATTATTTTTGTTGAAGAACTGTAATACTCTAACTCATGCAGAATTCTGTAGTTAAAAATACTGTTTGTTTTAATGCATACAGTTCTTTTGCTGCAAGTAAGATCAAATGAATGTTTCATGTTATCTACCAGAAGACTTCCACTTCCACAGTAGCTGTGTAGACAAGACAATGTTCAGCTATGCTTTTTATATTTTGAGACGCCCATTAACATAACATGCTATTACTTCTGTACTAAAATATGCTATCCCTAACTATGCAGATTGTTTGCAGTGTGACCATTGTTTAACCTGTCCCAGATTTCAAGTCCAAAATTTAAAACTACCTTAAAAGAATGGAGAAGTCAAGTAGTTTTAATGAATGAAATTATAATAAACTATGCAAAACAAAATTTCAGAAGTGTACCTTTTCCATGACTTTCTCTTATCTTGTGGAACACCCTTTCACTGAAAATTTAGCACTCTCTCCTGATTAGCCTTTTGGAAGGCCATTAAGATCTGGCTTTTTACTGAGGTGCTGGGATAGGGTTATATAGATATGCTGAGATAGATATAAAGTCTGCTGTGGAACATCCAAAGGGGATGATTACAGTGCACGTTCTTTGTTTAAATGCTTCAGGTTTTTATTCTTTTATGATTGTTTTATTCACTGGCTTTATTCTTATTGTGAACAGCCCAAAGTTTCTTAAGATGGGCTGCCATATGAATATTTTAAATAAATAAAATAAAATAAATAAATAAGCTCAGAATGGATGGTCAATTCTTCATCTATGATTTGTTTGATTAGTGGCCCAACTAGATAGCAAAATTCATGGAGGGGACCTGGAGAGTGCCCATCTTAATTGATCTAATGGGATGGACAGATATTCTTATTTCCTCAAATAACCAGGACCTGTGCCATGTAGACCTTCAAAGGTAATTACAAATAACAATCAACCACCAACTTGAATTACACCCATGAGAAAATTGGAAATCAGTTCAGCTCACACAATAAAGGTATAACATGGGTAAACCTATGGACACTCAGTATTGTGTGTGCTACTGCATTCTGGACCAGTTGTAACTTCCAATCGGACTTTAAGAGTAGCCCCGTGTAAAGTATACTGTAATAATTAAGATATTAGTAACTATGAGCATAGCTTGCTGGTCCAGGAAAGGATGCAATTGGTGCACAGGATGAATCTGTGCAAAGGCCCTCCTAGCTATGGCTACCACCTGCTCATCAAACAGTAGCATGAGTCCAGAAGGACTCTGTATTGTATTTCAGTTAAGTCCAAAAGGACAAGTGACCAAAGCAGAGGAGGGGATTCAAACCCTCTTAGGGTTGAGCTGAAGTTGGTTCATCCCCATTCAGACCCTTACAGCCTCTAGGCACTCAGACAACACTACAACTGTATCAGCTGCCTGGCCCAATGTAGAGAGCTATAAGTGGGTATTATCAGCATAGCCTGTTCCGTTGGATGATCTTACAAAGCAATTTTTATAGATATTAAAGAGGAGAGCGGAGAGCCCTGGGCCCTGAGGTATTCCGTGCTGCAAGGACCTAGGACTCAACCTCTCCTCACCCACTCCCCTCAATTGAAACCAGCCACTAAAAAAAAAAAGGAGAACCACTGCAAAACAGTAGTTTGGTGCTCCACTGCCTACCCCTGAGATGGTTTAGAAGGATACTGTGGTCAGCGGTGTTGAAAGTTGCTGAAAGATCCTGGAAAGGCAGAACAGTTGCAACACCCTATCCCAGGCCATCCAAATGACCAATGCTGTTTCAGTGCTATACCCCAGCCTGAACTCAACTGAAAGGGTCCAAATAATTCACTTCATCCAGGCCCTCTGAAGCTGCATGCCAACCACCCTCTCAAAAACCTTCTCCCAAAAAGAAAAGGTTGGAGACTGGATGAAAGCGAACTAACATGGCTGGATCCAATAATTATTTTTCTGTTTCTTATTCCATTAACAGTTCAAAAGATTACAGAGTCCATTGGAGTTGGGCAGCCAATAAATTTAAATAAATAATTGAAAGAGCAAAAGTCACAGGAATAAACTTATCCCAGATAGTATGCTCAAGACCAGCCCCCATCATCTCACTGGACACTGTCCAGTCGGAGTCCAAGCTTGTCCGGATCTGAGCGACTTTATCCTGCAAATAACAATTGAACTCCTCAGCCTGCCCTTGTAAGGGGTCCTCCCTCACTCCCAGATGTAATAAGCAGCGGGTCACTCGAAAAAAGGCGGCTGGGCAATTATCTGTGGATGCGATAAGAGCGGAAAAATGCGCACATTTTTCTTTAATTGTACCAACCGTATCCTGTTATTAAAATCTATTAAAACTATACAGGTAGTCCTCAACTTACAACCACAATTGGGATCAGAACTTCTGTTGCTAAGTGAGGCAGTTATTAAATGAGTTGTACCCAATTTTATGACCTATTTTGTCACAGTTGTTAAGCAAACTGCCATGGTTGCTAAGCGAATCCAGTTTCCTACACTAACTTTGCTTGTTGGAAGGCAGTTGAAGATGTCGCAAATGGTAATCATTTGACCTCAGGACACTGCAACCGTCATAAATACATGCTGGTTGCCAAGTGCCTGAATTTTAAGCACATGACCACAGGGATTCTGCAATGGTCATAAGTGCGAAGACCAATCTTAAATCACATTTTTCAGCACCACTATAACTTTGAACAGTTGCTAAGCAAATGCTTGCAAGTCAAGGACTACCAATATTTACATAAAGTGCTTGAGCAACCCCATTCCCAGCCATTCCGCAAGCATATTTTCTGATTCGTATATCTTTTATGTCATAGATCTAAAACCTGTGAAATATTCTTTGTCTTGCCCTGAGGATAACTTTTGCACCTGCCTGTTTGTAGTTACTTAACAAAAAACAGATTTTTCTTTGCATATGTTTTGTAGATAATGGGAGCACCTTGGATACAAAGTCAATTTTTATAATCCCCTATTGTCCAATGAGCACATTGATTAACAAAATTAATAAGAGTTTATTAATAAATACAGTGGATTTCAAAACTATTTCCAAGTTATGAAATATTAATTATAAGCTTGATTAAGAAATAAATGCTATGAATTGCAAACACCCTATACAGAGCCCATTATATAAATTTAGTATTTTCACATCAGCTGTATTTTCCAAAGATATAATGCCAATTATGAAGATTCTGTTTCACTGAGCTGCTGTGGCTTCATCTGAGAAAAGATTTCATACCACAAATTCATCTCTGTTTTTTTGAACTTACAATTGACCAAAATATAGAGATTATTGCAAATTTTGCATGTTGTGTTTTTTATTTGATAAATTACTACATAAAATAATGATAAAGATAGAGTTCAGCTAATTGTTCTAAGAAAAACATGATAAATGCACTTTTATGCCCCTTCATTTTTTTCCTGCTTTTGAAATATTAAGTTTAGCAACAATACAAAAGAAAAACTTTTGTAATATAATTTCTTGGGTTTTCTCTTCATTTTCTTATCCCAATTTTCTGTGTATATTTTTACTTCTTTTCTTGTTAAAATAAAATAGTTTTCATTTATACTATTGAAAGAGACTTCACCTTCTTCATAGCTCAATACCCATCAAGTATCTGGAAGAAACCTGTATCACCATAAAATGTTCTGTCCGGGACAGAAGAAGGGGCAGTCTGAGCCTAGATACCTTTGGTTCCAAGCCAAAAAATCCAATTACATTTGGACAGAAAATTCAAAACAAGAAAGGGGGAAGGGCAAAGCTATTGGTACATGGCCATATGGGACCAGATAGCATTTTTGTTCTGCTTCTTTATTTGATGAGTGGTTCCAATAAAGAAATATGCTTTCCCCTCCCAATACCTTTCCCCCAAGGACGCTGCAAATACTATGATTGTCTAGGGCTGAAAAGTGCAACATGGGAAATTAGAAATTTATATGTTTGTGTTCTGTGATCATCCCATGTGGTTGCATTAAATAGACAATGCAGCATCCTGAGAAATTCCCGTTTAGTATAGAACTATTATTTTTGCAACTTTTAAGCCCTTTTCATTCTAAAATGGAAATTATAGTGGATGAAGCAGCAGAAGCTAGGGATAATGCAAGAAGTGAACAGCAATTTCAGCTCCTCCAAATTTCCCACCCCCTATGTATTCCTTCGTTAATAGAAGTTGTTTCTACTAAATAACCAAAGAAGTCTACTTATGTACTTATGCTACAAGTGTGCAATTTAAAAATATCAAGTTGTGGGAAATATGGGACATAATATTTGGATTACTTACTGCAGCCTTGCGTAGTAGAGCTCTGGGAAGGCACGGGCAGCAGAAACTGAAAAAGGTAGGACGTGCCGGGGGGAATCCTGCAAAGATCTGGGAAGGCACGGGCAGCAGAAATTGAGAAAGGGAGGACATGCTGGGGCCAGGAGAGCCAAAATGGTGCAGAGGGGGCACACACCACCCTTGCCCCATTTTTGGCCTAGCAAGTCTCCCAGCAGCCTCCTGAAGCCTCCCAGCAGCCCCAGGAAAGCCAAAATGGGGGGGGGGGGGTGCTGCACCACCTGCCCCATTTTTGGCCTAGACAGCCTCCTGCAGCCTCCCAGCCACAGGCACAGCTTGCAGCCACAGGCATAGTATCAGCAGCCAGTTCCTCCCTTCCATCCGACTCTGATTCCAGGTCTCCCCGAGTCGAAATCAGTTGCCAGATCTGCAGCATGCTGGCAAGCCACAACACCATCCCAAAGGTATATGAGGACCTGGTGGGAGTTTTCAATGGGGAGGACTGTGATACCCTACCACCGCACCACCTTACCGACTGTGCCATCGAGTTGGTACCTGGGGCTGTACTGCCAAAACCACGTATATATTCAACGATACCCAAAGAGATGAAGGAGATGTGGCATTATATTGAGAAGAATCTAGCCAAGAGCTTAATCTGACCAGGGAGATCCAGGGTGGCGGCATCTATCCTATTCCGGGAGAAGAGATTTACGACTCTGTGTAGATTTCCGAGGTCTAAATGCGGTATGTGTAGAACATCTATACCCACTCCCGTTAATGAAGGATATGTTAGCTACCCTGGCTTCAAGCCAATTTTTTTTACAAAGCTGGATCTTCGGTAAGCATATTACTGGGTGAGTGTCAAAAAGGAGACAAATGGAAAACAACCTTCAATTGTCCCTTAGACAGCTACCAGTTCAGAGTGATGTCATTCGGGTTGAAAGGGGCACTTGCTGTCTTCATGCAAAGGAACATAGATATCGGGGTGTACTAGTTTATCTGAATGGTATTCTGATTTATACCTCAACCATAGAGGAACATATACAGCTAGTACATCAGGTACTAAAGAAATTGTGGGCCGAGAAATTATATGTTATCAAAATGTTTCTTCCATCAAACACAACCAGACTACCTGGGTTATTGAATCTCGAACAGAGGGGTGGAGATGGACCCCAGTAAAGTGAGGGATGTGTTGGATTGGCAAGCCCCAAAAACCCATCAGTAACTACAGTTTCCTGGGGTTTGCCAATTTCTAGTTTATCCCCTCGTTCATGAGGGTGGCCCTCCCTTTAATCAATTTGTTAAAGACCAAATATCTAACCTTAAACCCTTGTCCTGGACAGCCCCTTATTTGGACATCAGAATGCCAGAGAGTGTTTGAAGAATTGAAAATTCTTTCCCCCCCCGAGAACCAGTGTTAAAACACCCTGACCCAGAACATCTGTTTGTGGTACAAGTAGATGCTAGTGACGTAACTGTAGGGGCTGTACTACTGCAGAGGAACGTAACAGGCCACCTCCAGCCATGTGCATACAACTCTAAGAAACTTAACAACCACGGAAAGAGGCTCGGTCATATGGGAGGAAGAGGCATTTCCTGTTCGATGGGCGTTATTAACTTGAAGAAACCTACTGGAGGGTCTCCACACCCCGTTTGAGGTGTGGACAGACCATAAAAACAAGTTCTGCAAAAGGCTAGACAGCTATCACCAAAACAGGTGCAGTGGGCCCAATATTTCCAGCACTTTAATTTTGTGATGACGTATGTACCAGGCAGTAAGAATTTCCTGGCTGACGCTTTATCAAGAAAACCGTGATATCATTCTTGCAGGGAAGAGGTTATCCAGGCTGTGATTCCACTATGCCAACAGTCTCGAAAGGCTAAAGATACGACAATGAACAACGCATTAAGTGTTGGAAGTACGGACTGCATTATCAGATAAATGATGGCTATCTAATAAATTCATAGTCACCCACCGAGATGGCTTGGCTTGGCATGGTAAAAAACTATATGTCCCAAATGCTATACAGTCCAAAATTTTACAATGCTGTCATGACACCAAACAAGCTGGCCATTTCGGATTTGTGAAAATGTTAACCTAACCAAAAGAAAATTTTGGTGGCCTAACATGAGGAAGAATATCAAAGAATATATTAAAAGCTGTCCAATTTGTGCTACTTTGAAAGCCAAAATAGGAAAGCCTCTCGGTCTTCTACAACCAGTCGCTGAGCCATCTAAACCATAGGAGGAAATTGTGATGGATTTCATTGTAGACTTGCCCAAAAGTCAAGGATACAGAGTTACATGGACAGTGATCGATTTATTCTCAAAACAGGCCCATTTCATCCCTTGTAGTGGAATACCATCTGCCCGGCGTCTAGCTGTTTTATTCATACATCACATACACCACCTCCATGGAGTCCCTCGAAGAATAATCTCCGACAGAGGTGTAATAACTCGATGCATAGTAGCACTATAGTAGCAATAAGAAATAGATGACATCTTGGATTCCAAACTACACAGGGGCAACCTTCAGTACCTTGTACAATGGAAAGGATATCCAACCAATGATGCATCTTAGGTGGCTGCCAAAGACATTAACGCACCTATTGAGATGTTTCCACCGGCGCTACCCTGCCAAACCAGGGTAAACAAACAGTCAGAAATGTAGTTATGTCTAGCCTCTCCTTTTCTTATTTTCCCATTGGATGATGTATCTTGGCTTGTGTGCTCGCGACAGAAGAAAGCTTTAAATACCGTGCTCAGGAGCCGTTCGCCCCAGAGTTGACTTTAACATCGTTTTTGTTAAAATAAAAATCATTCACATGTGTTGACCTTCGGCTTGATATAAAAAGGGGTTTAGTATTTCCTGACTGTCAATCATCACAGGGGGCGTCTCTATAAAAAGAGGCTTTCTATCTCACCAACGGTTCTTTTTTTACAGTTGGTTCTTTTGTTAGTTGGTTCTTTGTAACAGTTGGTCTTCTTATAACAGTTACAGTCATGGTAAGGTCATGGTAACTATAATTTATACTGTGGTATAACTAAATATAAATGAAAGTCCAGAACAAGATTAGAAGTAAATAGTTCTTTATTGTCTATAAAGAAAAATAAAGTTTTCTAATTTGACAAGTGTCTTAGAGTCATTGGGAACGCATCAAATATCCATCGAGCACAACCTTCAAAAATTCAAATATTGAGAGTTTTGACTGAATTGTTAACTATGTTCCCGATTCTCGTGTGTAGTAAAAGGTTACCAATAAGAAGTTGTGTCTTTCGGTCCTTTATTTCACGAGACTGCTTGACAAGCTAACACAGTCCTTGCCACTACTTGTTTGGCAAACCAATCAAAAATTTCCCTACCGGTACTCCAGAAACAGTCAGAACACTTTCCTTTCTTTCCCAAAAGCTATTGATGATTCTTACCCAATCCTGTTTTAGAAATGAAACATTATCTACAGTACAATTTTTTATCACATATCTCTACCCAGGGGGACCACACAAATATCAGTCCCTTGGTGATTCTCTCAACCCCCCCCCAGCAGTCAAAGGCTAACAAGGAGGCCCTAAAAACAAAGGAGATCATAGCAGGAGTTGCAAATAAACCTGGAAGTCCTGTACCCCAAACCATAATCCTCCTTCTCCTCTTCTCCATGAAGGTCACCTGCAGGGCAGAATAGCCTTTACATCTGAAACTGATTACCTGGCGTTGCCCGAGTATAGTTGGGGCTGACACTGTTAGTAGGTCTATGTGTCATGCTGTTCCTTTCCTTTCCTTTCCCTCACACCCTTCCCTTCCCTTCCTCCTTCCTTTCCCTTTCATCTTCCTCCTTTCCTTTCCTTTCCTCTTCAGGTCCAGGAAAGCTTGATAGAGCATGCTGGAGCTCTCCCTGCCCAGGGCTGAGGCCGCCAGTGGTTGTGGAGGGGGTGTCGGAAGCTGCAGTAGCCTTCGTGGCAGCCCTTCTGGTGCGTGGGGTGGCTGGGCCAAAAAAGACCGGAGATACCCACTCTGCCTGATGGGGCTTCCACCACCATTTTGGGAGCCCCTGATCCGCCTTAACCCACGACGCCCAGCCCATCGGCCTCCTCCTTTTTGTGGCAGACTGTCCGTGTGCGATAGGAGGCAGGTGCTGCTGGCTGTGGCATGAGTGACTTGTTGTGTGTTAGGATGCCTCGTGCTTTCCGGCTGGAGCCACTGTTGTAAAGGTGGGCATCTGGTGCAGTGCATGCAGAAAGGGGCCCATCCGAGAGATGGCGTGTTTCCTTTTCCCTTTGCTCCTGTCCTGTGGCCACATTTCCAGCAACTGCTCCAAGCAGCGAGGGAAGTGCCACGCAAGGGAGCCAGGGCAGGGCATGGCATTGTCTGCCACCCCAGAAGAGTCTCGCCAACCAGTGGCTTAAGAAAAGATGACCTTTGAACCCCTCTACATCTCTTCTCCTCTCGCTTTCTCCTTATATGAGGAGCCACAATCTCTTAACTATAGTCTGAGTGCTCCTATTCCCAAGAAATGCTGGCTGGACAATTCTGAGAGGGAGGCATGGAGAAAAAGGCTGGGACTCTGTACATGGCATTTCTATCATCTACCATGATAAAAATGCAAAGAACACTCCAAAAAACATTTTGACATAATTCCCAATTTCTGCAAAAATGAATATCCAGCAACTTCTGTTGCTGATGGCCAGATTGCCACTATCAAACTAATATGTTCCCATTTTTTCTTTCTTCCTTCCCATCTAATACCACAACATATTTGCCTGAAGCATTGATCACTCTCAGGGTACTTAAATGGTTTCTCCACTGTGTGTATAAGCACATGAAAGTAAAACCTAGTACTGAGATCTTTCCAACAGTCTGGACCAGGGGTCCTCAAACTTTTTAAACAGGGGGCCGTTTCATGATCCCTCAGACTGTTGGGGGGCCAAACCGGGTGGGTGGGCGTAGTAGATGGTCATGTGACTGGGTGAGTATGGCCAATTTAGCAGTCCATTTTGCCTTTGTCCTTCCTAAGCTGTACTGAACTTGCTCAACCCAAGAAATCTATTTACTTAATAAGACCCCGCCCAAAGGGAAAAAGAGCACAAATTTTCTTGCCGCTTGCCTAATTTCATTACAACAGCAGCTTCAGGCTCCTTAAAATAGGTCATTAAAAAAAATAAAAACAGGATTTCTTTCAAAATAACACCAGATCATATATTTCATATGACCACACAATAAACCAGACCAAGAACCACACCAATTAAAACTGCAATTAAAACCCCAAGGTGGGCATTGAGACACATTAGAAGCAGGCAGTAAGTGAGAATCAACTCAACCCTCCTCCCCAGCCTCCAATGGTGAATTAAAGAGGGATAATAGTCCCTTAGACTATTGTGGGCCAGACTGCTGAGGGTCTCCTTGCAAGCAGCAGCAGCAGCAGGACCTGTGACTACCTGCCAGCAGGGGTGTGTGTGGCCAGGGAAAGAATAGGAGACCAGGCTACTTTTTTGAATTATTTGGGATTACAGGGCTAAAGGTCTTTGAAGCCTGAAGGAGAATTCATAAATTGATTTGCTTTTTGCCATTTCTGCATACACACACATGAATATTTCTACCAAAATTGTTCAGCAACCAATCTGGTGGATGCACTATATGGCAAGAATCAAAGCAGTTGGTAAATTCTATTGCATTATACTGTGGTTGCTTGCATTTGAATTAGTGTTAGCCAACTTTAGCTGATTTTGAATAAGCTAGGAGACATGGATTGGGAGCAACTTTAAAGTGCTACTTTACAAGCTGGCAGCAGACTTTCTTTCCAAAGCTAACAAACATCCCCTCCATTACTCACCGACCCGGGAGCACATGGAGCTTTTTCCAATGTGAAATAAGCACACTTTCCAAATGAGCAAACAGGCGCTCCCCTATTCATCTACCACCAGAACTTTTTTAAAGGGACAGACTTTCTTTCCAAAGCTAAATAAGCAGACTTTTCAAAGGAGCAAACAGTCCCTCCCATACTCATACACCCACCACTCTGAGGGCTGAATACTTTGTATTGGCCCGCAGGCCGTAGTTTGAGAACCTCTGCTATACACCAATGACTGCATCTCAAAAGATCCATCTGTTAAAATACTGAAGTTTGCAGATAACACAACAGTGATTGGTCTCATTTAAGACAACAATGAATCTACATACAGACAGGAGGTTGAACAACTAGCCTTGTGGTGCAACCAGAACACCTCTTGAACTAAATACATTCAAAACTGTAGAAATGGTGGCAGACTTTAGGAGAAACCCTCCTATACAATCATCTCTTACGATACTAAACAACTCAGTAACAGCAGTGGAGCCCTTCAAGTTTCTAGGTTCTATCATATCTCAAGACTTAAAATGGACATCTAACATCAAAAACATTATCAAAAAAGCA
>JANHFQ010005396.1:188640-200353 GCA_032468035.1 Aparallactus werneri | reverse complement strand
CCCTCCCTCTCCCTTTCCCCCCTTGTGTGTGTGTAAGTTCAGCATTCACTCAAAGTCTTTTACCCTTTCTCTGCTTCCTTTTTATTTAAGTTAATTATATTCTTTACTGCTGTGTTTCAATAAGGAAATTAAAGCACTACTGTTTTTATACGGTGCATAAATCTTTGCAGTTTTCACAACTTCCTCAGGATTCTTTCAAAGCCCTCTTGATCAAGCTTGTCATGGTTCAGCCAAATCCTTTTTTTAACCAATTATTTCTTCTGAAGTAGAAGGCAACTCACAGATACAAATACCACCTGAGCCCCATATTCCTGAACTTCTTGCCTAGATGTTGTAAAGTGATACAGATGTAGCTGCTCTAGGCATTATCAGTTTATCTCCACACAGATTAGTAGAAACGATCACTATCAGTGAATTTGATAAGCACTGGAAATTGCTCTGTCACATCCCTAATCCATGCTCCTGACAGATCGCTCTCTTCACAAGTTACTGAGTTCAATCAGCATGTTTGTTTCAGCAGTAAATTGTCACAAACCCTTCTCTTTACCTTCCTTCAGGATGCAGATAACATCTCTTATTATGACACACGAAGAAGAATCACTTTAATAATATGCACAGAAGCTGTCATATTTTCAAAAATAACTATAGGGTTCTTTGTCCTGTAGCAGACTATGTTTCTCTACATGTTGTTGGGAATAAAATGAGTTAATTTTTCATTCATACACTATGTTTTATCATTCATATGGAAAACGCTGGTCATGATCAACTATTTAAAGAATTAGTGGAACTGACCATATTGAAAAGCTTGATATGAGGCTTGTTGGGAAACGCACTTCTTTGATAATTTCTTGCTTGCCTTCCTCCCCCTTACACTTATAGTAAGAAAACAACCAAAAAACAAATAGACAAAAGCTTGGACAGAATGTATATTTCCTCATCCCGTCACAACATTTTACCAGAAAATTCAAGTATGCTAGCTGGTTTGGCTACCAGCTGATGTTGAAGTTCTGAAAAAATAAATAAGAAAACTGTTCCTCAATAGGTGAACAATCACAGTTGCAATATTTTCTCTCTTAATTAAATAAAAAACTTTTCCAGCACGTTACTAGAGAAGTGAACCTCTAGACACTCAACAAAGTTTGTCTTCAGACTAACATTTTCTCCAGAATTTTTAAACACAATTTTTAAAAATTTAGAAATTTGTATTGGTAAATTTTAGCTTTCTATATCATTTCCTCATGGTTTTTTTCTTAGCTTATCAGTTTCAAGTGCAATGAATGGTATTTCAGAACTGTTGATAATTCTTGTTACCAGGATATGTTTCACTCTTTGATGTAAGAGCTGATGTGTCTTTATTAGAGAAATTGTTGTTTTTAATGTGTTTGCCCTTACACTTTAATCATTGCTAACACACTGAAATCACACTCCATATACCCCTAAATTGGTTTGACCTTCATATGGCAACATTCCTCCCACATGTCCCTGAACTCATTATTGAAAAGCAATACTTCAGTTAAAGTGCAGTTGTCAGGACAGAACAGCAAAAATATTATTTCTTTTTACACTATCATTAAATGCACATTTTAAAATAATTTAGTTTTTTTTAAAAATAAACTCATCCTTTATTCAGTATAAGGACTAAATAGCATGATCTATATGTTTAAATTATAAAGTTAAAACTTTAATATTCTTCTTCACATGTAAATTATGTAATGATTGTTTTCCAAATCATTAAAGCTTCTGATGAGACATTCAGGTATTTTTATTCCATACTATAATGTGTTCTCTTCAAACCAAATAGGTTTTTAATTTTGGGTTTAAAACTTGATAGGAAAAAAAATGATGAAACAGAATCTTTGGTCCTTAAAGATAATTTACACATTTGGTTGTGTAGCAGAAATTGCAAGGGACGCAGTGGCTCAGTATCCTCATTCAACCAGTCCAAGCGATTAACTAGTGGGCGCATTAGCATAGCTTCTAATTAATACATTGAAGAATGCAGCAGAACATAAGAAATTAAATTACCGATTTCTCTGAACTGAACATAGGCGATCCGGTACGGGATGTGTTATAGTTCCTCTCAGAACCATAGATCATATAATGTTAATTAATACGGGTTAATAATAATGCTTTTCTATGCCATAAAATGATAGAAGAACACCTGAGTTGTATTGACTTCTGTGTGTATAACTTTTACAGTAATGGGAGGTTAGCCTAAAGTTGTTGTGAGTTGCAATGGAGATAGATGAGAAGAAACGCCAGTGAAATTTTTTGAAACTTTTACGAATTCAGCTGAGAGACCATAATACTTTAAATTAATTCTCTGTTAGAAAAAAAATATCAATAAAGGGTGGTGGATGAGTCAGAAATAAACTTTCATGCAGTTGTTTCAACCATCAAAATTTTCTATTTTTTCCAAAATAAAGGTTTTTTTATTGCAATGCAGTGCAGTTTTTCTGTTTCAAAGTTCTAATATTATTCATGTATTTTATTAACAAATATAATCCTCAACAAAAACTGCTTTTTAATGTGTATGTATATAAGAAAAGAAATGAAAGATTTCTGTAGTTCCATATTTAACATTAACTTCTTTCATAATCATAGTTTCAAGTTCATACTGGCGCTGAGCTGATAAGTAATTAGGAATTATTTCATTTCAGCATACTGAATCTAAGAATTTATAATAACATAAATTTTATAAATCTTCTAAAAATACACTGCTGTTCAAAAATGGATTTGTATTGTTTGTCTCTATTATCAAATTACTTTTTTATCATTAATATTAATGTTAAAACAATTATTTTTCAAACGATTTACTTTTGCCTTAAACCTCTGTGAAGTTAGAATGGAATAAAAATATTTTGTCAGCATCCAAGACAATTTTTGATGTAATGTTTTGACAAATATTTTTCATACAAGTCTGAATTTTTAATAATATATAAAATGCACATTGGTTTACATACTGAGAAGATGGCTAATCTCATTGTCAGTTCTGAAAGCTACTGTAAATGAAAGAAAAAGAATAAAACAGCTTCGTTCATAGTTTGAGCTTTTAAAATAACGATTTGAATGACTTGCTGCAGCAAAATATCTTTTGAGTATAATCCTTTTTCACTCCTATTTTTTTCTTGTAAGAAATGTATTCTTGTGCATCTCTACTTTCCATGTGTTATAATTCTCTATAATTAGCTGTCTTTAGGATGTGATCTAATCTGTAAAACTATGCAAATAAATAGAATATAACTGTTATTTGATACAATTTATTTTTTGATAGAATTACTATTGAGAATTGTTTAAAAAGGGTTATGCAGTTAGATGTAGCGAAATGTATGTGTTAATTCCTGTAGGTTCAGTTAAAAATCCTGGTTTTAAATAATATCGATATTATAACGTTTCACATGATTGCATTCTGATCTTTATATAGGAAGGCAATGCACTACATACAAATATTAATGAACATGTTTTCCCCCCTCTTTTTCAGTTATTTTTATTTCAATTGCTGCGAGGACTTTCGTACATCCACCACCGTTACATTTTGCACAGGGATCTGAAACCCCAAAATCTTCTGATCAGTGACACTGGGGAGTTGAAACTGGCAGATTTTGGTAGGCAAGCCATTAATTACAAGATTATTTGATAATGATGTAAGCAATGTTGAGAGATGGCTTGAGCACTTCTCTTCTTAGTTACAGTACAAGTTGACTTTGGCCACCATACAGTAGAGAAAATGAAACAGGTAATGCAGCAAGTTCATATGTTTTTGATTTAGTCTGCCTTTATTTTTTCAACCCAAGGCAGCATATAGTACTTCCACTTTTCCCACAAAAGACCAAGGAATGAAATATCTTTCATCTTTCATATTTGATTGTGTGCCATCTAGTTGGTATTATTAGTGGCCCCATAGACTTCCTTCAGGTTGTTCTGTCTCCAACTTCGCCCTTCGGGTCTTGTAATAGTGTGTCCATTGCCACTGATACTGAATCCATCTATCTTGTTGCTGATCATACCTTTCTTCCATTTGCGTATTAAAGAGATCATTTGAAAACATAGAATGCATAGCTGCAAGATTTTAGTTATCACAGGATTTTAAATGAAATTTTAAATGAGAGAAACATTAATATTTTTTCAAATAGGGAAAAAGGTATATAAATACAGTTTGTAAACCGTAAATATTCAGCTACATAGAAGACGCATAACAATATCAGTAATATTATACACACAAAAAATGCAAATATATATATATCCAGTGTGTGAGTGCACACACATGCCTGCGCACACACACACACGCACATGTGTGTGTGTATAATTTTGTTGATTTTGCTAATCAAGCAAGAGAGAGACTGCAAAGATCATTTGTTGCTGCTATTTTATTCAGATAAAATTTCATCATATAGGATTCTGTGCCTGATTTTTCTTTTGCCCCCTTGTGCGGCAGATTGGTTGAACAAGCTATCTCTTCCTTAGCTTTTTTTTCTCTTCAGATAGCTAAGAGCGTATTTCTTTAAAATGAAATTTTAAAGAAAGTTAACAAGCTCCATCATGTGACCTTAATAAATTGATAAGAACCCTCTACTTTACTTTCAGCTGATGCCTAAAACTGACCACACCTTAAGTCATTTTCATATGGGAGGTGTTCGTTACCTTAAATGCCATATTGGTTGGAAAATGGACTTTAATTTCTATTTAATTACAGCCATGTTTGCAACAATATTTCTTTAGGGCAGTTGCTAAATGAGGATAACTGTGTAGCATTTTCTTTATAAACTATTTTTTTCCAAATCAGATTTGTTCTGTTTCAGAAGATTTCTAAGTAATACATATAAGCATAATATCTTATTCCAGAGATTCATGCTAATTATAATAGGATGCTATTTAATGCAAACTAGACAAATTTGGTCCTGTATGGGTTATTTCAGGACATTCACATTTATTTATGGCATATTATGGTCTCATTAATAATAGAATATTAGGGCAATTTTCCTGATTTCTAGCCAATTAAATTACATCCTCGTAATTTAAATCCATTGTTTCTTGTTATATCTTCTGAACAATTCTGCCTCTTCTATATTACAGCCTTTCAGATACTAGAAGAGAACAGTCTCCCTAAAATGTTCTCTTCTCCAAGCTAAACTTCCCAATACTGCTAGCTGCTGCTCTCTGAAAGTCCTCATTTTGTCAATGTGTATCTTTCTCATCGGCATCAGTCAGACCAAGCGTTCTTTCCCCCTCTTTTTGAAGATATTTTCTGTTCTTTTCTGCTGGTAACTGACCTCTGTAATTTCTTAAAGATCATAGAACGATTATTGTGAACCAGAATGGTCCCCCCCCCCCATTAGTGTGAAAAATAACCTTACAAAGGTGGATAGTGTTAATTTAAAATTTATTTTGTTTAGTGAACTATCCTTTGTATGGTGTATTTATCCTTATTTTATTTATTCATTTGTATCCCACCTTTATTATGTTTACAAATAACTCAAGATGGTAAGCATATCCAATACTCCCCCTATTTTCTCCACAATAATAAACTTGGATTGGGCTGAGAGAATGGCTGGCCCTAAGTCATCCAGGTGATTTTCACTGATAAGGTAGGACATGAATTCATGGTCTCAGATTTTCTAGCCTGGTGCCTTAACCACGAGACTAAATATTAACACTATTCACTGATATCGATAATGTAGAAACATTATTTAACTGCATTCTTAATTTCTTAAATATTATTAATAAACAGTTATTTAATTGGCATTAGATGGCTTTGAATATGTGGTGTAAGTAGTAACACTGATATAAACTACCGTAAATAACACATCCTTCACCTATTATTTTCTTGAGATTTTTTTTATTGTACATACGATAACTTGACAATTAGATGATATGCTTAGTTCTAACTATTACTCGTCTTGTTGCTGTAAAGAATTGAGGTGTAGCAGCAGGATGCCTCCGTAGTGACCTTTTTATTAATTTTATTAAAGAGCAAGGTCTAAAAGGCCCTTCACATAATTGTCATGAAGTTATCCGTACCTATAAATACAGGCCAAAATTGTCAAATGTTTTCTGTTCACTATATTATTTTTCTAATTGCCTTTTGCTTTTACTTTCACTCTCACTTGAAAATTTAAAAAGTTCCCATATCTACCAATCTTTTATGACTATAAAAAGAGAGTGCATGGCTTCCTATGGTGTAACCATGGAAATAGACAAGACATCCTTAAACAAAGTGATTTCACATGCTGTGCTAATTAATCCTGTCCTACAGTTTTCCCTCAGCTGGAAGAAGCAGTTAGATAAATTTTGGATGAGGAGACCATGTATGGATTCAAAAATAATATGAAATATGTTGCCATTTTTGGAACAGCCAATAATGATATAATGAACGTTTATTTGTGACCTGAAAGTCTTAAAGTAAATGCAGTCTTTTAGGTTTTTGGTAATGCTATAGTTTAATGACAATAATACAACTGCTTCTAAGTTGCTGAACTATTGTTTGATAACTCAGATTGCTGGTCATGACAGTGTAATTACTTAAATAATTTAGGCCTGTTACATTGTAGTTGTGTTTCTTGAATATTTAATTACTTTGTTCTTCCTTCTGACCACCTATAATTTACTTTTGTTTTTAAATACGATGTTAAATGTAGCAAATATCTAAATATTGCATTTAAAGCAAAAAGAAAAAAATATTGCAGTGTGCCTTGAAATTTGTACCTTCAGCAGTTGTCCAGTAACTAGTTATAGATTTCTACTAAGACTTTTTGGTTTGTTTTTTGTTTTTTTGTGCCTTTAAGTCAGTGTTGACTCCTGGCAACTGCCTGGACACGTTTTTGAAAACTTCTTGAGAAGATCTGCAGTGGAATAGCTGAGCTCATAGATAGATTGCAGATTAAAGACCGATGGCTCTTCAATCCCAACTTCATCTTTTGCTTTGGAGTATAGTCTCAGTAGAATCTACCAACACCATATAATATAATTCTCGATTCTGTCATTGGAAGATAGCCTAATCTCACAGGAGATAAATAGAATTAACTTCATTTAAAATCTTTATTTTAAATTTGAGATAATGAAATGTAAGTAAATTTGTAAAAACAAATTGTAGAAATATTCAAACAACTATGCTATTGTTGACAACTTAAAAGGAAGATTTGATAAGAAGATTCAGTGACTTGGGCAGTTCACAAAATGCTATTGTCTTCTATAAATGACATAGTCTTCCTGCTAGATGGAGAAATACTACAATTTAGTATTTAATAATTACATTATAAAGTTTAATGATATTTGCCGTGTCCGAATCCTAATCTGCTATCTCCTCATGGTGATGGGGAGTTCCTAAAAAAAGTGAATGAAGAACTTTGGATTTGCGTGCCAAGAGTATATTATATATCCCCAACAGGGTCACCCAGCTCTTGCGGGTCTTTCCAGCTGCCCAGCTAAACAAACAAGAACCTGTATAGGGTATAGCAGTGATAAAGTTCTACTGAGAGCAGATGACTAGTATCCATTCATACTATGAGGGAGAAGACAATGATAAATAATTTCTGCACTTATACCGAGAAAATTACATAGAAAGAAAGCATGAGATGATTTGCAATATAATACCAGATGATGAACCTTTCGGAGCAGATGATACTCCTCATGCCACTGACAAAAAGTTGAGGATTTTTCAGTGTATTAATGATATGGCTCAGTTAAGGCTTTTGGAAACTAATTGGTGGTATTGCTATATAGGAAAAGAAAATCTGAAGCTGGAACATGGAACACATGAAGCATGAACATGGGGAAGCTTAACACAGTGAAAAAATAAATAAATAAATAAAATGAAATTTAGAAATTGACACCTTAGGCATCAGAAAATTTGGAATGGACTTGGGATTATTTATTACTTAGGACATGAAAAACTAAGAAAAAATAGTTTCTTATATTGCTAGGCAGGGTATAGCAAGAATAATTTTTAAAAGCTGCTTTTATTATTTTTATAATTCAGCATGGTGAACATGCCTAATAATCTTTACTCCTATTTTTTCCTACAAACACAAAACCCTGTGAGCTCAGCCTGAGTATATAATTAGCCTAAAGCCAATTTTTATGTCTAAAGTAGCACAGGAACTCACTTTCCTGGGTCTAGCCTGGTGCCTTAACCAGTAGAATGCAATGACTGTCAAACAGAAAAAAAATAGATGACAGAACAAACTGTGGAAATTGTGGAGGAAATTAAAGAAGCCAAAACCAAGGACAAAAATGTCAGAAAGGCACTTAAAAAAGAATTTCAAAGAGATGTTTGAAGAGACAAGAAGGAGCATTACAATAGCATTTGGCAAGACATAGAAGATAGAAAAATAAGCTTGGTGGAAAAAATCTTTCAAAAAATTTTCTCACTGAAAATGAGATTCGAAGCTTCAACTGATATGTTAAATGGCACCAATAGACAAAAATTAAATGAGATATTGAAATATATAGTTTACAACTATCTTACAAGATATTCCCTATTTACAAGAATTTTTGGTATTAAAGTTAGGATAGCATTCCAATCATTACTTAGTCAAAAGGCTGCAGGGACTGATGTAATACTAATAAAAACATGACAAGCAACAGAAAAATATGAAAAAGTTCTAAGAAGTCTAATTAGTAGAGCAACTCTGGAGAATAACACAGTGGCTAACAAATTTGAAGAGATCAACCTACATTCTAATACCAAAAAAAAAAGACTAACAGTGTGTGCAAGCTATCATACTATATCCTTAGATATTCATACTGCCAATTATCTAGATTATTCTTCAATTCTCTGGACTATTTCACTTCTTGAAAATTCAGTGGCTGTATTAATTTCCTGTTTCCCAGCCCTCCTCTTCTTCTAAAACAAACCCAACATATTTTCTTCACCTTCAATGGAGCGGAAGGGAAGACTCTGATTACTTTGATTCTGAACTCTCATAATATGACAGAATATGGATGTATACTTTGTATCCTAGGCAGTAGCTTTCGCAGGCTAAAGCCACAATAAAAATATGTGATATTTGTGCATTTGTTCAATTGATCTTCTGAAAACAGCAGTAACTTCAAGGGTATATTGGTTTTTGTGAACAATTTTTAAAAGAAATATATTCTTTCTGAAATTGCTAATGCTAGCAATAGTATTCAGACATAGTTAGTAGCTTTATTTATTTTTATTGCCAAATTACCAAGACATATATTCATTTAATTATAGTCACTTTTTAAAAAAATATGGCTATTCAAGCACACTATAATACAGTAGAACTTCGGGTGACGACCATAATCCATTCCGAGAATTCGGTCAGCACCTGATTATGTCATCATGTGAAATGGGGAAAAAAGGCGTGGCACAGAAGGGGAAATTGCCATGCTGCAGCTATTTGGTTGCTGCCCGAGCACCCATTCACGACCAGAGGTAAGAAAGTTTGGTTGTCACCCAAATTGGTTGTGAACGGAAGCGTTTGTGACCAGAGGTTCTACTGTAATATATTAACATTATTCAGTCTGATTATTTTAGAAAACAATTTTTTTTCCATATGGCAGTATAGTATTCTACATAACACAGCATAATGCCGGCTTAATTTGTTGAATGGCATAAATCAATAAAAACAATTCTACTACTTGGCACAATTCTTCCGATAACCCTCACCTCTCCACAGTTTTTAAAATCATTTATCCATTAGTTCCCATTTGCATCAACCTGTAATGAGATTTAGGAAAAATTACACATTGACTCTTGGTGATAAATATTTTAATTTTTAATGTTCTACATATCTGTTAGTTGTAGATACCTACTGTATGATCTTTGAAGAATAATATATGAATTAAATGTTAAAATAGTAGGGAAAATTTACTATTTTTTCATTCTCTAACTTCAGTATAGCATATTCCTGAAGCTTGAAGTGATTCTAGTGTAAAATAGGTAAAGATGTAATATTTTTTCTTGTTGTTTTGGTTATATTCTTTATTTTAGCTGCTGATGCTTAAGGATATATCTGCATGTTAATATTTAGTAGTTATCTTTAGTAGTTTTTAAATCATATCAATTATATTTTCTGTTTTCTGTTTAATTATAGACACCAGATATTTTTAAAAGATGTAATGATGACAAATCTTATTGTTGCAATCTCTGTTATGATTATGAGTTTTCATTTGGTTTTACAATGGTTGAGTGATGAAAATTAATATTAGTTTTCTTTTATTAAAATAACATACAGTTATCAAAACTTGTCTTTCAAGCAATGTTATGAGCAAGATTATTAAAGGCACATTTTTTTTACCTTTCTATTGTTATATTTGCATTATTCTTCAGGTCTTGCAAGAGCTAAATCGGTCCCTAGTCACACATACTCTAATGAAGTGGTAACCCTTTGGTATCGACCTCCAGATGTTCTCTTAGGCTCAACAGAATATTCCACTTGCCTTGATATGTGGTAAGAATGCAGCACTTTTACAGAATTTATATATTATTTACACATTGACTTGTTTAGTCAAATAGTATATTTGACAAGTTATGATTGTAGTTTGTGCATACCTATCTAGAAACCCAATGGAACAAAGAATCCAGTGAACAGTAACCAATATGGTGCTCTTTATTTGTGTAGTAGAATTATCTAAATTCTACTGAAAGAAGATTGAAAAGGAACAAATTGTCTGACTGTTTAATTTCACTCAGTTATTTTAGCCCATTTCTCAGACCTATCAAGCTTTTTGTAAATTTTATTCTCCAGTGGAAGGATTCCACATCGGTCTCAGAGCTAATGGGCCACGCCCACGCATTAGGCAAGACAGACTCTTTGGGCGTGGCCAGGGTGCAGGATCCCAGGCTCTTCTTGCCTTACGCAATCTTGCCATCTAAACTTTTGATAAAACAGTCCTAGTTTTCATTTAAATGGTCTAACATTTGTGGGACTTTTTTTTCTTCCTTTAAGTTAAGGAATAAACATATATAACCACCACTCACAATAATAGGACACTGGAATAGCATTCCCCAAGCAGCACCTATTGAGGCACAAGCAGCCTTTGGTAAATGAACTTCACTGGCCAGATCAGATGGAAGGAGGCCAGAAAACTTTGTAGGTCAGTGACACTTATTACAGAAAAAGCTTCACCATTTTCATTGTATTGCTTTGGAGTGTCTTGAAGACTTTTATTTATCAAAATTTAAAATTTAGGTTTCCATGGAGAATTTTTACAACTACTCAGTCTGTACGTGGAAGAAATTATATAACTACTGATGGATTTATCTTCAGCTTTTAAAATGTAGAAACATTGTTTTGAAGATGGGACAGTTAGCATTTCTGCTAAGTTCCAAGCATCCAGGCTCCTAGTAGTAAGTACAGTGGAACACAATAGCTGTTGTTATACAGTTTTTCATCAACCAAATTTTAGGAAGTCAAGAGTGCTAGATTTCAAAGGATTTTTTTTCTTTCTCACTGTGTCTTTTATCAAACAGAAATAAAAGATTGCATTCTGCTTCCATGTGCACTTTCTTTGTATTACCAATAGGTAGGCAGAGAAGGAGAGGGTGAGGATAAAGTACAGTGATTGGCATGGAATTAGAATGTTACTGTTTCATTTTCATTTTCTGAAATCAATTTCATGTTGTTTAATTAGAAAAAACACATTTTTCATCTGTGTTTGAAAATTACTATGCATGATATTGCAATCAACCTTCTATAGCAAATTATAAAATTTTTCCATTTGTTTCTGAAGTCCAACAACAAAAAGC
>JANHFQ010005396.1:168133-179322 GCA_032468035.1 Aparallactus werneri | reverse complement strand
TTTTCTACTTGCATTTTTTACATGCTTTCGAACTGCTAGGTTGGCAGAAGCTGGGACAAGTAACGGGAGCTCACTCATAATAGTATAATTAGTGAAGTATAATTTTGGGAGGTCAATTATATCTCCTGAATATCGATGTCTAACTAGCAATATTTACTTCTCTGAAGTGGGTTTTATAAAAAAATATTAAAATAGTTCATATATACAAAATATTTTTGCTTAATTCCATGGTAGTAGAAAATGTATACTCAGAGATTTTTAGTTTAGTAGGTAATTTTAATTACTCTTTTTAAAAAAATACTGTTCAGAAAACAGTAATCGGACATTAATATTTATGGGCCCCTGATTAATACAGGATATTTATATAGCTGCATTCATATCTAGTCTTATGTGTAGAACATCTTATATATTTATAAAAAGGTGTTAATAGAACTCAGATAGAATATGCTATTAGTCAAATAGTGATATCATAATTACAGGTACAGTATATATTAATTTATTCTTCCTAATCAATGAACTTTACTCATTCATATGATTTTACAGAAAAGAATTAGAAAAGATTAATGTGGCGGGGACAAGGCTGGCCCGATTTTTCCTTTTCACATTGGGTAGACCAGGATAGCTCTGTGGGCCAGATCCGACCACATCGCGGGACTAATCCAGGCCGCGAGCCTTGAGTTTGACACCCCTGGACTACAAGAAGCTGCAACTGTGTACTTAATGTGAGCTGGTTGTCAAATCCCTCATTTGTGATCAGGTGATATGTTGGGAGGGTAGTCCAAAGCTCATAATTTTCACTTTTTCTGAGACTGTGTCTACAAACATAATTAAATGAAAGGTCTTATCTAAAGGACTACCTATACTTTTAGGGCCTTTATTGCATTAATACCTTACACTTTAAATTCTCAAGGAAAGATTTATTTTTAAAAAACCTAAAACTTTACTTTTACTTCTGTTTTCTAAAGATGTTCTTATCAGTTTGCTGAGATGGAAAAGAAGGATGTTTTAAATTGCTGTCCTGGTTAAAAATATAACCTTAAAGAATCAAAAATATCTAATTAAAAGCAACTGTAAAGCTGTAGTATCTATTAAACAATATTCAAGGGTGACCACAATCCTCAACTATGCTTTAAATCCTGAACATTCTCATTTTTAAAATTCAGTTAAGATACAATTATATTATTATATATAGTAATGAATAATATTGAACCCATTTAGAGAAAATAACTGATTAGTATACAAACTGAAATCTATAAATGCCAAGTACTTGCAAAATAGTATAATTAAAATATCTAGAAAAGCATATTTCCCTTTATCTGAATAAGATTTGAAATAAGATGTTAAATATGCCTCAATATTTCATTTGATTGATTTGATTTGATATATTTGGTTCCCTCCCACCTTCATTATAAAAAACCATATATGCTGAAGAAAGTTAATAAATAATAAATGTTGATTTAGCTCCCAAATGCAGGATCTAACCTAGGTCAGTCACAAGGACCAGAGTTTAGTCTTCTTAACTTTTGAACTTGTACTGGATCCCATCCTCAGGGAACTTCTGTCTCACCAGAATGTGTACTTTGGGCTATTCTATGCATAGTTTTATATGGTGCCTGTTGATGGCTGGCCAATAAGTCATTAGATGTTGCTTCTGTGTACTGCCAAGTCCTTGAAGCCTGAATAGTGATAAGATGGTGGTAAATCAGCACTCCTGTTAACTGATAAGAGGCCCATTTCCCAGTCTTCAATCATTTCTCTGGCTATTTTTGTACCTGCTTATCCAACAATCTTAGTAGCTTGAAATTGAATGTATGTCCTTGTTCATTGCAATGTGAGGTCACCAATGAATTTGGATCTCTTCGTCTGATAGCTCACTTTGGATGGTGTACAATGCCCACTTGCATGCTGATTTAACACCAGTTTATCAAGTACTCAGGAGCCGAGGACATGGTAGCACAAGGAAACAATAACTAACAATTTATTGGCCAGCCATTAACTTCCCAGCAACAATTTTAAAACCACACCCAACAAGGCACCACATAAATACAATACATAGAATAGCCCAAAGCACACATTCTGGCGAGATAGAAGTTTCCTGAGAATGACTTCCAGCATGAGTCTGAAAGGTCAGAAGACTAAACCTTTGGTCCCCAGTGACCAACCCAGATTGTAACATTATCCTGGGACATGTACATTTGCCTTCATTCGTGTAGGTCCATAATGTCAACTTCAGCTCTAACTCAAAGAAAACATCTAATTGAATCTATTCCTTGTTTTGCTTACACTAATGGACAGAATCTTGCCAAACTAAAGCTTCCCAGGCTGTGACAATTCAGGGAGCAGAAATCTCTTCTCCTGATTTTGGTTGCCTCCACTAATCCTTCCTTGGTCATTATTGGAACTTTAATCAGTTAAAGGGATATCTGAAAATAGTGGAAAAAATAGGCTGCTAGTGGGGAGAGAATGAGAAAGATTGAGAATGAAAAACAGTTCATGTATAGACAAAAATCATATGGCTTTGGACTAAAAAAGAATGCAGAGAGGTAAGTAAGAGGACAGACAAACAGCATAGTAGATATGGGGAAGATGGAGATTAACAGAAAGGAGAATACAAATGCTAAAGGATTTGGAAGAGAAAAGAAATAATAAAGGTTAGGGATTGAAAACACAGAGAAAGTAAAGATGAATGAGCTTTAGTGAAAAAGATTGGACTGGACAGCAACATACTGTTCAGGCCCAGATACATAAAAGAGAGTCTGTAAGCAGTGTTTTTTTAAATATTTTTTTTCCTCTCTGGGATTTGGGACGAAGAGTTTTTAAAAACAAATTAAATATATATTTAAAAGGGATTCTGCTCTTAAATTTACTAAGAGCACAGCATTGGCACATTGGCAGCACAGCATTCACTAGCATCAGTTTTCATTTTCTTGAAGTACTTATTAAGCTATCAAGAGCTCATACATATCTGGCAGCATGTCAGCAGCATTTCAAATTGGGAGACAAGAATAGCAAGAAATGTATGTATAGCCTCTTAGCTATTAAGTTCAGGCTTGAGCTAGAATAATGGTAGCAATAATGTTAGTCACAATAACCAGGAATTAGTAGGGAATTTCCTCCACTGCTAATATGTGTCTGACCCTAACCCTAACCCTAACCAATTAAAAAAATGAATCTGCCCTTGTGAATATT
This sequence comes from Aparallactus werneri, assembly GCA_032468035.1. Taxonomy (NCBI): domain Eukaryota; kingdom Metazoa; phylum Chordata; class Lepidosauria; order Squamata; family Lamprophiidae; genus Aparallactus; species Aparallactus werneri. The sequence goes on along the minus strand of JANHFQ010005396.1, from coordinate 176,133 downwards.
GTGTGGCTGAGATTCTAAATATTTTACACTTATATTCAGATATTTTGAAGGAATCCTGAAATGATTTGCTGAATAAATCTTAAAAGCTTACTCAGTCCAGAATCCTATTTTCCATAGTTGTCAATTAAATGCATATAAACGTTGTCTAAACTAGTTCTCGGAGACATTCAAAACATTCTACCTTCAATTCTGAAGACACAAAACAAACCCATCATAACAGAAAAGAATGTATTTCTTTGTGCTTAGAGAGGCTTCAAAATAATAGAGCATTATTAGATAGCACACCAAATATAAATTGTTGGTTGTTACTACACTTACCAATAAAAATTGGAACAAGTAATCGCATCACTAAGGGATGCAGTCATAAGGACATGGTCCTATGACTATGCTGACTTAGAAGTTCTGGCAGTCCCAGTTTGTGTTAGGTGCATAGTCATGATTGCCGTTTGTGGCCTCCTGTTAGCTTCCCATTGACTTTGCTTGTTGGAAGCCAGCAGTGACGGTCATAAATGGCAATCACATGACTGCAGGATGCTGTCATCTCATATTTACAAGCAGATTGCCAAGCTCCTGAATCATCATCATAGGAATGCTACTAGTCTCAATTATGAGGATCCAATCATCATAAGTCCCTCTCATTCAGCACTGTTGTAACTTTGAATAGTTATTGTTTATCAGGGATTACTTGCGCTATATATTCTGACCAAATCAGGATAACGTTAGTCAAACATTTTATTTTGGAATCCTGGTTATTCATTAACACTAGGGATGTTTCATCTCTCCAATACTTGCTTGGGGGGGGGGAGGAAATAAATAAACGTTTTGCTGAATAAGAAAATAATACATTGTGGATTATTTTCAGAGATTTGTACTTGATTTTTAAATCAGAAGTAGTGGGTTGATACTGTTTTTAAATTGTCAGGCCTTAATTTTGAAAATAAGTTGGAGTTCTTCGCTATTCAACAATTGATGTGTCTTGAGTTCGGAACTACATTCTGCATGATAACATCTGTCTTTCCTTTGTTTATTGTGATAGTCATCATGTTCTTTTCCAAATGATATTTTTTTCAGGCAGAAGACATTCATATAGAGGTACCCCTTGAGCCACAATTATTTGTTCAGCAACCACTTAAAATTACAATTGTGCTGAATGAATGATGGTTACAACTGGTCCTTGAAGTTCCATCCATACTAATACCCCTGCAGTCATTTCAATCTAGACCAGGGGTATTAAACACAAAGTTCGCGAACTGGAACAGGCCCGTGGGTTACTTAGATCTGGCCCATGGGACTGCCCTGGAAACAGTGAAGGACTGGCCCACAGTGCCTCTGCCAGCGAAAACAAAACCCAGGAGGGCCACGGCCCTCCCGACCTCTGTTTTCACTGGCAGAGGGTTGCAGGAGACTGTGGCCACTGAAAATGGAGAACGGGGACCTGTTTTCGCTGGCAGAGTGCTTTGGTCACCACAGGTCCCCTGACATGATTGATGTCAAGCTGGCCATGCCCCCTTGGCCACACCCACCCTGAGGTCAAACACCGTCCTGATGCGGCCTTCAATGAAATCGAGTTTGTCACCCCTGATCTAGACACTTGGCAATTCATGACAAGTTGGTTTTTGGAAAAAGTGCCAAAAATTGTAGTCATCACAGGATGCTACAAACAGCTTTAAATGCAGGTTGCCAAGTGCCAAAATGCAATCATAAGTCTGTAGAGGGCAACCATCAGAACTTTGAAACAAAGTAGCTTCGGGAAGGTCTATCACTTATAGCAGTTACTAAGCTTCCAGTCATAAGTTGTAAAATACCTGTAGCTTGATATCATTATGTTAGTCAAATAATAAAGACTTTTCTATTTCACTTTCGGTTGCATCTGAATTATATTATTTGTTTTCATATAACAATATTACTAGAGATGATCAATTTAATGCTTAATTTTAAGTAATTATTTTATTTTCATAGTTAATTATTATTTATATTTTCATAGTTAATTATAGTAGATTATTATTATTATTATTTGGAAAGAGTATTGATGCTTAAAGTCATGCACTCACATTTGACTGAATTTAGCTTACCTAAATCATACAGATTTTCCAAGTTACTTTAGATTAGATCATAATTATTTTATAAGATACTATACATATACATAGACATTTGAATATTTTTTTCCTCCCAGAGCCTACCAACTGTGCTTTTGTGAGAATTTTATGTACTGACATTTTACTAGTGCCCTTCACTCTGAAGTGCTTTCTTGTAAATGTCAGGGAACACTCAATGTAACAATCCTATTTCTTGAATAGATGCAATGCTACTTCTTGCAAAAATGAGCTCCAGAAAGCACACTTTGACTTGAGTCTGCATTGTGAACAGAAAATTCAGTAGAAAATAGAGGAAAAATGTAGATATGTTCTCTACAATGGTTACATTGGATTCAAAGACCCTGCTTGTGCAGTATGCTTAACCAGGCTATGAGAGAGGGGATAAGCATGCTGTACAAACTATGTAAGCTGCATAAATTTAATTTAATTTAATTTCATTTATTGGATTTATATGCCGCCCTTCTCCCAAAGGACTAAGGCTGGCGTACAGATATAAAAAACATGCAATCTAAATGAATCCCTATGAGAATTAAAATTAACCCAAACATTTCTGGCCCAAGTATGGCCCTAATTTCCACATGCCACAGAAACTATTTCCTGGAATTTGTTGTCTCTCTTTACCCCTGAGATTGTGATGGCATTATAGAAGACTGTCTATAAGCAATAGGATAAATGTAGCTTATTTCACCTTCCTTGCTTGGAAAAAAAATCATACAGAGGTAAAAAGGGAATAGCAAGACCTCCCTTGTTGCCCATCACACAATCATACTTTTTAAAAAATTCTAGCTGGTGGGCAAAGAATACCCCACCCAGCAAATGGAGAAACAATGACAGTTTCTCAGATTTCTTTATAGCAGCTGGAGTAACTAAAATCTGGAGCGTGACAGATTCAGATATTCTACTTCATGTGTTGCTAGTTCCCAGAGATCAGTCTATTGCTGGGAACAGGGAGTGGTTTGGTTATTTGAGCAAGCAAATAATTCTTCTTACATGAAGGTTGTAATCCTATACTTAATTATCTGTTTCATTGAATTCAGTGGAATTTATGTCTGAATAATTATTTTTAGAACTGTGGTGTAAATTTTTCTATATTTCATTCTAACAATACAATTGTTTAGTCTCAGCGTTTTCAGTGAAATGAAATTCAGATAACTTAATATGGATTGTAAACTTGTTTATAATCATTTTGAGAAATTCTGTATTACAGTTCTAATAATGTTTTATTATTAGTGGTCATGTTTCCCAAAGCCTTCCAGAGTTCTGCTTGAAATACTTTCGAAGCATCCTGAAATGTACATTTTTAATTTACCTCATTTTATTTTGTAATAGTAAAATATGGTCATGTATATAGACTTTAGTTAATGTTTCTGCTTGGTTGGCCTCAGTGCTATATTATATTACAGAGTATAATTGTGAATATGTATTATGTATACATTGGCTAATTTGAATCTACCTTTATTACAGATTAAGCTACGTGGATCATGCAGAAGATCTGGCTTCAAAATTACTCCAGTGTTTCCCCAAAAACAGATTGTCAGCACAGGCAGCTTTGAGCCATGAGTACTTCAGTGATCTTCCTCCACGGCTATGGGATCTAACTGATAGTGAGTATATCAAAACATCTACATAGAAAAAGAGTTTTCTGTATGAAAGAGAAGAAGAAAGAAAGAGAGACAAGTAAGAAAAAATTGGTTTTTCTCTTCCTTTTCTGTTGTTGAGTCTATAAATAATTATCTTTATATTTAATTATGCATGTGGTTAAGAGAATTATATGGGATGCCATAAAGAGAAAGGAGAGTTTAAATTTACATTTTAGTGCTTTTTTTTACTTTATAACCTGCAGTACTTTTTAAGCAGCTTCAGTATCCAAAACAATACTCTAATGTTGGATTCTTAAACACTACTTCTATTTGTAATTCTGGAATAATGTTTTCCAAAATAGATAATAAATGCAAAGCAGAAATAAGGTTAATATCTAAAATTATTTACTTATTTACTGAGATGCCATGACATTGGCTTATTGCGGCCTACCTGCCACTCCCAGGATTAAGGTGAAATATTTGATGTGGGCCAGGACAATTTGTGCTTTGATGCCATGGGATGGGTGGATCTAGAGGAAGAAGATCTGATATTGTACTCAGAGAACATAGAAAAGTTTGATATGGGGTGAAGCAGGTAATCTTGGGCTGCAATTTGTTTTGGGGCTAGATGGATTTACCAACAGTGTTTTTCTCTTGCAAATGGATTTTGGGTCTGGTACCAGCCACGATTCCAGGGGGAAAGAAGTGGGGTGACAGTTGTCTTCCACAAGTTGTTGTTGGTTTTCAGAAGCTCTTTCTGCGGACCATTTGGGAAGTTTCTTGGTTAAAGTTAAGCCGTGAGGAATAGTTGGGATTGCTGCTGGTAGATTGCCCTCCTTCTGCGTAGCATCATCCTAGCCTGAGCTGTTGGATTCCATTGCTGGACTGACAATAGAAATCTTGAGACTGATGGTAATCAGGATTTACAATTTGCCAGCCCAGCAATTTTACCTGAGACATTGATTGCAACTGGAATAAGAGAATGGCAGGAGATATAGACCATATTGTCCCTGTGCGGCTTTGCATACAGAGCTAGGATGTGCTTTTGTTTTCTGAGGTGAACTCCAGGAGATAAAATGCAAGATGAAACACCTGGACTCCTCCTAGACTCTTCATTATATTAAGACAGTGGTACAATTCAACCAGTGTAAGAGCTGGTTTGCTTCGTGTGTGCATGCACACACCAAATGTGTGCTGTGTGCGCGCATTACATTCAAGCCGAACAACAGCTGAGGGGTGGCAGAGTTTAAAAACAGTTGAGGCACGGCAATCAAATGGAGCAAATAAAGCTAGTTATAATGCCCGGGCGGGCAGGTGGGCCAAACTCGATGACGATAGAACCGGTTTGCCCAAACCAGCCCTATCAGAACAAGCGGTTTGACCAAACTGGTACGAACCCATCCCTGGATTAAGAGAATATAATTGAGCATAGATAAGAATCTATATAAGGACTTAAATCATTGTAAAACAGGGGCAACGTGTTTTTCTACCATTATTGTATCTGCCAATATCTACTCAGTTTTTGAAGATGACTCACTCTCTGATTTGGAGGAAGGGATCACATGGCTACATACAGGGCCATATGAAAAAATAATTTTTACTATTTGATAAAATTGCCCAGATTTGTTTTGAGTTGACAAGTGCCATTTGAAAAAAAATCATTTGTTTATTTTTCCGTTTAGTTAGGGTAAAAAAAACTAAATATAGCTTAACATCTGAAATATGAATGCTGGTACTTATTATTCTATTAGGATTTCAATAGTTTATGGATCCTATAGTAATCCCCCCCCCCCAGTTAATATGGCTTTATTACCAACTTGCCACTTAGTTTATCAATTGGTGGTTAAGTCCAGTCCTATCAGGGCACTAAATACCGACACATTATCACTGTACAGCAGGCTGCCAACAGAGACAGTCTTCTCTTAGTCATTAACAAGTGCAATGTATGCAGAACACCAGAGGGGAATTAAAACCACAAAAAATACCTCAGGGTGGTATTTTTAATATGAGAATTTAATTTGTAATTTCACAGATTAAGAATTTTGGTTGCATTAATCCTTTTATCAGCTCACAGCAGGTTATTTGCAGAAGCATAACCATAAGGCGATATTCACTGGCCGAAACATGTCTTTGCATAACATTAAACATCAGGAGTAGTGAAACCTTTTGAAGGGGGAGAATAAAGATGAAAAAAATCATTATATTTTTAGGCAAGGTTCTGCTAAATGCCTCCAGTAAATTTCTGAGTTTAGAAAGACTGTTTCTGTCTATAGTAGATAATAATTATAAAGCATAAATCAAGATGCAAGAAAGGACAATCCCTATATCGAGTATTATAATTGTTTATATTTATTATGCATGCATTGATATTGCAAACATGTATTTAACACTATTCATACGATTATAGAAACTATTGATATGATTAATATAGCTCAAATTGATGCTTTTTCCATGTATCTGTAACTATTTCCTGTTTAAATTGTGTATTAATTTGAAATTTGTATCAGTAGATATTTATGCGGCAAATCATATGCAGCAAATCTAAAGTAATTACCATGTCTTAATAATTAAAATATAAGCATATAACTCAAGTTAGGAGCTACTAATGTTGCTTACTAATTAGAAACATAGATGTCTTTTTCAAATATTCACATTTCTACGGATGATTTCACATTTCTAAAGAATAAATTTATATGTATTTTTTCCTCTCTTGTAATTTCTCCATCTTCCTTTCTTCTCTCTTTCTTTCACACTCAGGTCTTATGAAATCATTACAAGTGGGTAATGGTCACCAGATAGCATTCTAAAACTTTCAATACAGCTGATAAACGTTTTTTCTTTTATATTATAATACAGAAGCTTTCTTTTTATTATTAGAAGGCACATTGTTCCTAATTAGCTCATTGGGTTGCTTCGGAACTTTTTTCCTTTCAGGTTCTGTTAAATACAGTATATGAAAATATAAATTTTCATAGTGTCTCTTGGGAATACCATCTTTCAAAAACACTCTGCTTGGGAGCAACTTAATGTGTTTGGAGATTAAGGAGGATTGTTTGGGAGAAAATTAATGCATTGGGAGTATAGAATATTTGTAGAATAATGTCACTTGATACTGATAGATTTCTGCATGTAAGTTACAGATAAGTAGCCAATGCTGAAGTTAATATCCGTTGACTGGCCAATATAAGGAAGGGGAAGGGAAAGAGAGACAGAGAGATTTTAAAATCAGATATTGAAGATAGGGAAGAGAAAGCAGGAATAAAAAGACAAAGGGGTTATAAACAACAATTTTGAATTATCTAAAGTGATATGAAACAAGAAAGTCTCACCTGAAACAAGCATTTATGGAAGGAATAAGACATAATATACAGCATTAATACAGAGATATGTTGGAATATAGAAACAAATGGAATACCCTATCGGAGAGAATAAAGTTTGAAAGTGAAAAATAATGGGAATAGAACTGTCAGAATTTAATATAGAAAGCCAATACCACAATTCATTTATTTTTATTGTTAAAATTTATATGCCATCCACTTTCTTTCGGACTCAGGGCGGCTGCTCCTTTCGGACTCATAATGAATTCCATGGAAGATTGTGAAGATTTTGAAGAAGACAGTTTCAGTTTTACTGGAGCAAATAGCTGGAGAGACACAGAAAGTAAAAGTTAATGAATTATGACTTGTATCTTGATGAGACATTTCAGAGGAACTCTGAGAAAAAGGCTGAGAAAATCAGCTATAGGGATACAATTAAGAATGAGGGATGGTGTTAAATTGATAGAAATAAGCATCAGATATGTGACAGATTCTTACAGCTTGCTTTGGGAAGTTATTTACTGAAGTTTCTCAGTTGGATATTGTTTTTCTTCAGGCAAGCAATGACAGTAGGTTGGAATTGCAGGGCTTGGAATCACACATTCTTAATTAGAAACCTAATATAATTCATAATCTTTGTTTTATGGAAAATAATAATGATGAACAATTGGGGTTGATATTTTTCAAGAGAACATTTTGTTCAGTATTCTTGATCAAATTCTTATTTTAAATATTTAAAATATTTAAGGAAAATTAGGATTAGAAAGGAATTTAACATCATGAGAAAGGCAGAGCTAGATGAATTACAAATTGGAATTAAGATTGGAAGGAGAAATATCAACAGCCTCAGATATGCAGATGATACCACTCTAATGGCAGAAAATTAAGAGGAATTAAAGAGTCTCTTGATACCGGTGAAGGAAGAGAGTGCAAAAGTTGGTTGGAAACTCAACATTAAGAAAACTAAGATTATGGCATCCGGCCTTCTCAATTCCTGGCAAATAGAT
>JANHFQ010005396.1:136405-150226 GCA_032468035.1 Aparallactus werneri | reverse complement strand
AATCTACCTGTGTGTGAAGTTTGGTGCAGATTGGTTCAGCCCTGGAGGAGCCTATACCAGACATACAAACAAACAAAGTAACAAACTAACTTACACCACGCTCTGTTTTATATATATAGATAAATTTGGAACCTAAAATCAACATACTGATATCAATCATCCCTGCTGAAGTGGTTCTAAAGATTTAAAGATCTCTCAGAAGACCCTAATCCTTAGATACATTGTTAAGAAACATTCCCCTTATTAATCAGCACAATTGTAGTCACCCAAATGAAAAGTACCCATTCAATATATCCTAGTTTCTCATGTTAGGTGGTTCACAATAAAGCTGCTAGAATTGCTGCTTCCTCCTTTAGCCAATTAATAATAAAATAATAAGAAATGAGCAATCCCTCCTTTTTCATCTTGCAAACATTTCAGTCTTTCTGCCCAACAGTAGAGAAACCATAGACTTTATTGTGATTAATATCTGGGAGTGTCTTGAACAAGGCTAACTTGATAGGGGGCTCTTGTTGGGTGAAATTTATGGCTGGGTACTTCCTCAGCAAGACTTCCCACGTTGAATTGTTGAGCACCATTGACCTTACTACCCAGCACAAGGCAAGGGGAGGGGTTAGATGGTGATTGGCTTTACAGAGATGTCTGGTAACTGTGGAAGATGCAGAAATCCAGAAGGGGAATAACCTGAATCCCTTCCATTGGAAGGGGCTGGTGAACAGAGGTCAGAGGGAGGCTTTCACCAGGATGTGAGTCTCAGTATTTGGGGGCAGTTTGGTTTTTTTTATTACTGCAGTTCATGGCCAGGCCATCCCACCTGAATAACAATCAGTTTGATTCACAGCAGTCCTGAAGAGGGCAAGGAACGCCTGCAGAGCTGTGCATATGGAGTCAAGCCTGGGGAAGTTCAGAACCTTCTCAGACCCAGATGGTTCTGCCTGACACATTTGGCAACAGGCCAGAAACCACCTATGGGGACAGAAAAGCCATCAAGATGTTTCATAGACTGTATTTGCGAAAACAAAGCCAGATGGGAAGGAAAGTGCTGCTTTTGTGTTAGTGACCATTCATGAATCGGAGACTCCTCTGTTGTTGCAGTTGTTTTACAAGACAGTTTTTAACAATAGCCTTATATTCTTTTTTTCATTTAAATCAGTCCATTGACTAGTATATATTTATTTTTAAGAATAGATAGTACAAAATTTCAATATACTTATAGAATTGCTTTGTAACGGATTTTTAAAAAAAAGTTATTTGGGGTTAACAAAAGGCCAGAATCACAAAAATCATTGCTTGCTCTTCTGGTTCCAGCTTTCAGGCAGGCCAAATGCCACTTTCCTTAATGCTAATCCACCATTTTAGGGAAAGCTGAAAGCAGTAGAAATCCAGGACTGTCTGGTTGGATTGTATTGCTTAGTTCTAATACAATTGTCCCAGATAAGCAATGAGTTTAGAAAGGTGGGTATATAGCCCACACGCATACATAACCATGCACATCACACATAGACTTTCCCATACTTTGCTGGGAAAGATACAAGCTTTATAACTGAGATTAAGAAAGAGCAAAGAACTTAAAAGCACTCCTAGATCAAATTGTAGGTCCAGCACTTTGATCCCACAATGGTCAAACAAATGTTACAGGCAAACTCCAGTTAGTGTCTTACCATTCTTTTCCTCAACCACATCTGCTAAGTTTCCTCAAGAACAACAGCAGCAGCCGCAGCAACAACAATTATAATATTGGTGCAGAGACATTCTTAGATTGTGACAGTTTCAGCAGAATGACAAAACCAGACTTCCAATGTCACAACATAATGCATGTACAAAAGGGACAGAACTTGGGATAGTGAAATCTTAGTTTTGTCTTCTGCTGGATGCTCTCCCCTCCCACTCCCAATCATGCCTCTGTGCCTGTGCATGCACTAAAAAGGATTCAGAAGAGTTGTTCAGGATCTTGCAGTTACATAGGGACTGTACCTCTCTGCTGTACATTAAAAGGGGCTTCACATGAGCCTCAAAGAAAGTGCCACTGTTGTTAGAGACATTGATACGTCTATCCCTAAATAGTGGTTTTATTTTTTTCAGGCTTGCCTGAGGCTCTGAAGCCCTTCTCTCCTAAATAATTTTCAAAATGTGCACGTTTCATAATTATCACTTACTTATACATTTATTCCATAATTATGACTCCATTTCTAAGCTGACTTTAAGCAGGAAAGTCTCCAAAGACAGTTCACCTATAAAAAAACAACAATACATTAATAAAACCATTATTAATAAATTGAAATACATTTGAACCACATGAACCATACATTAATAAAATGAAAATAGTACTTTAATTAAAACATCCATCCTAAATATCAAAATCCAAATTCCATAAGCAACCCAGGACAGAATACCTGGTAACCTCTTCCTATTGTTTTACCCTTCAGAAAAAGATGAACAGGCAGAAACAGTGGGGCCATCCACTCCAAGGAACAGCAGTAATTGCCCTCATATCTTGGGAGGATGGATCAGAAAACCAATTCCTGCACTTGCCATGAAAGGTGTAGCAATTTGTTTGCCAATGGCTGAAAACAACTGAAAAAGCAACTCAGACTGAGGAAATGGTGAATGGTGGAACTATCTACGTACTGCACCAGTATGATTTCTAGTTAAATTAACAACCAGTCTAACTCCAAAACCTTATTAGTATGCATGGTACTTCTAGCCTGCCTAGCGTAGATTGTCCCATGCATAGTAATGGTTGGGATGAATTCACCTCAGGGCCTCTTAAATCCCCTAAAATTCTTTGAAGCTTAGCCAAGTTTGGATACAATACAATATGATTCGAGGAGATCCCAGTGTGCTTTGCATGCACTATTTGTCCTTGGACTGTGTTTTATTAAAATTAAATTAAATTATTAAAATGTGATCAGCTGGGATCAACAGCTGTCTGCAGCAGTTAAGCTGTAATATTTTTTACTTTTTATTTCCTTGTTATTTCTTATAATTTCTTGCTATTTTACCATTTCGCACCAGCTCCTTCATCTGAAGCAATTTTCAGCAATTGTGGACTGAGAGGACTTGCAATCCCATGAGTCAAAAACTTTCTCTTTTTCTCTTGGACTCACTATAAAACAATAAAACTTATCCCAGGCACAAAGAAAATCTCAAAATGATCCAAGTCAAATGCTATTTAAGTTCCATGGCCAAAATAATAATGAAAAGATTAAAATACCGTAAATGGTAGTTATGCAGACAATTAGTTGACTGGAGTCCCATGTTGTTAGTAAATTTTCCCTGCTCTACAGAAAAAGCTGAACTTTTTAAAAGAAGTTTTCAATATACTCGTAATTGGGTAATGAAACAAATAAAAAGAAACAATACATGATTATGGTGTGGTTCTTGAAAAACTAAAAATAATTGAAACTCTGCTGGAAGGTGATAGCTGAGACAAGCAACTTGGCCTCTTTTCATCATTCCCACTGGATACCCAAAGTTGAAAGGACACTTCAAGAATTATCTTTCTTTTATCCACAGGAGGATGGCTAAGACCTTGTTCCATATTCTGTGCTTCTGGACCTCTCTTCAGTGTCCTATTCCAGAATAACAGTCAATAGTGTTTAGTGACCCTGTCACACTACAACTTCGATCTTTTGTTCTCTAAAATTGGCCATCTAGTTTTTCACATAAGAGCTGTGGTTATTAAAGACAGGTATCATTCTAATTCAGAATACTATTCAGTGCATGGGAAGAGACAAGGAAGTACCCACTTCAAGCATATTGTGAAATTTAAAATATGCATCCCTTGGTACTTAATCATTATTGAGTTAGATCTTTATGTTAATTAGGCAAGTAAAAGAAAAAAATATCTGACTTATCAGAAATCAAACTTACAGAAATCCAGATGGTGCTGGCTAACTCGTAGTCATTTGTTCATGCTTGTGGATTGATCTAGAACTGAATTAGGTCATACTATGAAGCTGAAGACATTTATTTATTTGTCATATTTGTATACCGCCCTTCTCCTGGGACTCACGGCAGTTCACAGGGTACAGATTAAAAAATACAATATACAATTTAAAAACGTATTAAATAAAACCCTGAATTAAAATTAATTTAAAATTTAAAAATTTAAAAACCCCTTAAGTCAAACCGGCCACCTCAAACAGGTGGGTTTTCAATTCCCTGCGGAAGGTGCGGAGGTCAGGAGCAGTGCAAAGGCTTGGCAGCAGTTGGTTCCACCAGGTGAGTGCACCCACAGAGAACGCTCTACCCCTGGGCCCAGCCCGACGACACTCTCTTGGCATCGGTTCCCTGAGGAGGCCCTCCCTGTGGGTGCAGACCGAGCGGCGGGAGGCCGGCGTCAGATGTTCCCTTAAATAAAGTTCATTAAACATCCACATAATCTTACACCAAAATAGCTAAATATAGTATCTGTAAATCAGTTTTTCAAAAGCAAAATTTTATTCTATTAATGGTAATAACCTAAGTTATTACATAATAAAAATCAATATGGTTTCATGGACTGCATGCCATACTGTCTGAGTGAAGCTACAAAGCGCCATTGAAAAGGAAGTAATTAATATCTTTGTTCAAAATAACATCATTATTACTGCTAAAAGAGGGAGCCAGAAATAAGAAGTCATGATTCATAATCTTTATTGTTGGCAAAATATTTACATAATTTATTCAAAGGAAACACTCATCTTTACCAGGGTTTGGAGAATATAAAAGTTTTCCATATATTTAATTTAAAAACTTGAATTAATAGTTTGGTACATAGAGTCATTTAAATATTATTGTCATGGCAAGTCAATATGACTATTTCCATATAAGTGCAGGTACTATTTTATTAGTACTATTACTATATGGTCAGTCTTTGCTTGAGTTCATCCAATTTAATTTCAGCCTGCATTGAAAATAATGCAGTTAAACACATTAATTAACAAAATTATTTGTTAACAGAAACTACATTCAGTGACAAGATAGTTCTCCCTGTTAATCATGCATAATCATTGGAATTAATCATGTATAATCATTGGGGGAAGGGACAAGTGACTATATGCATCATGAGGCAATCATAGCTATCATTCATCATCTCAGATCTTTGGTTGTTGCTATTTAATGTACTATTAGCCTATAGTAAATTTCATGTTATCCATGATTTAATTTTCAAGAAGGTCAACTTTGTATTTCTATTAAAATCTTTGATGGTGGAAGTAGTAGTGGGTCCCATCTCTGAAATACACTCTTCTGAGTTTCAAGTTGTGCATTAGCTCTGGTGCAAGAATGGAGGTATGGCTGTGGTCATCTGGGAATCTCAGGTGTCCTTGGAGGGAACTCGTACAGATCAGAGACCGTTGTCTCTGAAGTTGACCCAACAGGATTGAATGAAATTACTGCTAGTTTAACTGCCTCAATGGCATAGTGCCCCCCACCCCGAGTTCCTCAACTCCATGGCCAGGTTTACAGTGGAATTTCTAATTGTTGGTTATGAGGGCAATTCTATCTACTTTATCTGTGCCAGAGTATCTCAGAACTTCATAGCCACTATGGACCTAGTCTAGATTTTTGGAAAGATCTACATCCAGTGGAATAAATATGCTTGATCAGATTTTTGTCTCGGAGCTCCCTCCCGGACAGATTCTGGGAAATGAATTGATGCAGCAGATACTAAAGCATCAATGCTAATATGACTGGGTATGGTTCTTTTATTGTAGCAGTATAAGACCAGCAAAATAAGAACAGCCTTGCTTCTCCATTATTATTAAATTCATAAATAGCCAGTCAGTCCTGTTCTGGGTATTCAGCTCTCTTGCTGGATAACTGAGGGGTATTCTAGAAATCTCTCGGATAAAATCAGTCAGATTTGCTCTTGAGTTGGAGTCACTGGGAAGGTTCTGTAAAAGTAACTGAGGTATATTTTTGCTTAGTTGTCTGGGAATAATTTCAGCTTGTTAGTCTTGAGGAAGTGAACGAAGTCTTTTGTGCTGTGATCTCTGCCACTTATGTTCTGTATCCATGTCCTGTTAGTTGGTCAAGTCTTTCCAGGAAATGGCTTGAGATTATGTTCAATCAGTGGTTAATACCTTTTTGTATGAACAGATAGTTCTACCTGCTTTGAAGGAGCAAGTTGTCCATCATCTCTCCAGAGGCCATCCTTGGAATCAGCTGTATTTGGATAATTTTCATCCAGTGTCCAGTCTTTCCATTTTGCAGATTATTATTGAAGGCACTGTGCTTCAGTGTGACCTGGAAGAAACAGTTTGTCTGCCTGACTATTTTTCAGTCAGGATTCAGACCACGTATTATACTGTAATTGCATTGATTGTATTTGTGGATGCCCTTTAGAGGACTTGGTATGAGAGTGACATATTTTAAACTCTTTTAGAAGCTTTATTAATAATATTTATTATGTAATGTCCATCAGTGTTGAAGATTCTCTTGGCAACTTACACCAGTTGCCACTAAATCCTGTAGTTTTTCATTTAAAGAGAAATTTGCAAATCCATGAAGACCGTTACAGGGGAAGCCTTGGCAGGGCTGGGCCAGGGCTTGTGCTAAGTCTCCAGGACCTCCCCTGGGCCCCCTGAGGTACCCCATGCTCACCTTAACAACCAATGCAGCTGTTTAATTACTGCATTGGGAAGACCAGGAATGGGAGGTCGTAAGTGAGGCAATCACGTGGGCACTTTACTTAATGGCTGTCACAACTTCTGACTATATTGGGCAGGCTCTATTACAGTCGTGAGTTGAAGATTATGTGTATTTCATTTTAGTATTGCGGAGGTACCTAGGTATTCTCCTGTGACACCTATCCTGCGTAAGTTGCACTGGCTTCCAGTGGGCTTCCGGGAGCAATTCAAAATGCTGATTATTACCTTTAAAGCCCTTCATGGCTTAGGGCCGTATTACCTGCAAGACCACCTGCTATCGTCTTCCTCCCACCGACCTGTGAAAGCCCACAGAGTCGGCCTCCGGGTCCCGTCGGCCAAACAATGTCGGCTGGTGGGCCCTCAGGGGAAAGCCTTCTCTGTGGCTGCTCCTGCCCTATGGAATCAGATATCTCTTGGAATCCGGGTTAGCCCTGACCTGCTGACCTTCCGTCAAGCCACAAAAACCTGGCTCTGCCAGCAGGCCTGGGGTTTGTGAATCTTTGGAAATAGGGGGGGTTGGAATGGAGCAAACAGCACTTTTAAATTTTAATTTTCTGGGATTTTAAAGTTTGTATTTATGTTTATATGTTTCTTATTTTGTTATGAGCTGCCTGGAGTCCTTTGGGAGCGGTCAGCATACAAATACAATCAATAAATCAAGGAGGTGGGTGGCAAACAAGTTTTAATAATAAATAAAATAAATAAATAGTTGCCTCCTGGAAAAAGCACTTTGGGACAAGAGCAAGGACAGGTGCACAACTCCTGTCCTCCTTCTGCCAGAGAACATCCAAAGCATGTCATACAATTATGCAACCAAAGCTTTCTCTGTCCAACACCCAGGTGTGAAGCATGACTGAAAGTTATAAACATAATCTGCTTCATCCTGGGTTTGCTGCAACTTCTGCCCAACTGTCTTCTCCATAACCTTCCTCCCAAAAAGAGTGGTTAGATACTGAAAAAAATTTGTCCAGCAGTCAGATCCAACAATGTTTCTTGAGCAGTGGGCCAATTATCACTACTAATGCATTAATTTTATCTTGCTTGTAATATTTCTACAGCTTCAAAGGAAAACATAGCTACTATAAATGTTAACAAAATTATTTAAAACTCCTTGAACATTAAGCAGAATAAGAATATTACTTTTAACAAGAAATTCATAAACAGGCAATTGTAATTACTAAATATTACATGAAACATTTAGTATTAAATAATACATAGCTAAATAAAAATTTCTGGAGGAAAAATCACAATCTTTTGATAAGTTGGAATAATTATCTGTTTATAGAGAATATATAAGGCATTGTGCTGATCTGCATCAGATATACCGGTATACATCATGAATTGGAGAAGGAAAGCAGAATTGATTTAAGCTAGCCAGGTTTAATTTGTGTCTGCTTGTTTTTAGCAGTTTAAGTTTCTTACATTCAGTTTGTTCAGAAGCGTGATGAAGTAAGTGCTTCTCGCCTCTGTCTCAAATCAGAAATGCATGAAGTACAGCTGCAGAGATAATAAATTCCCCCCCAAAGGCCTTGGCTGAGCAAATTAGGTGTCAATGGGGTGTCTGCGCAGGCAGTACTCTCTCTAATTAGTCTCTGGAGCCTGGTTGGTGGCTAGAATAAGATGATCTAATCAATTGGTCTGTGTCTGATGGTACGTGTAAAAATCCTACCAGGCAGAGCTGTCTCCCATAGGTCACTCACCTGAACAGCAGGATTACTCATTTTCATTTTTCATCTCTTCCATCACATGATGCTGACAGTTGGTTTTAAGAAAATTAAATTAAAAAGAAAACCTGGTTCACAGGCCAATGTGGGTCAGAAAGAAGTTGTGTTATGGGAATTGGTGATCTAATTCATTAATATGTATTGCAAAAAACTTTCATGGAGTTAAAAATAAAATGATTTTCATTAGCACCGAAGATGATTTTAATAAACTATCAGCAAAATAAAATTACTATTGAGCATATCAGGCATAGTGGCATTTACAGTGTGCCTAACAGAATCTAATTGGGTGGTATATTAAATACAGAAGAAATGTGGCATGTATTTGTTATCAGTAGCTTTTTAAAAGAACAATAAAATGTGATTGCAAGATGCAGCAGTGGTAGTAAGCAGGTCGCATTGTGAAAGTCGCCTGTGTGTTTTGCATGCTAAGCCACTGGGACAGCCTTGCCCGATTCAATTCTTTGGGGGAAAATATCCAGATAAATTCTGTTTTAGAAGCTATGGTTGTGCAAAAATAGCTAGTAAACTCTAGTCCTAAAACATTTTTAAGCTGGTGGCAAATATTCTGGAATTAATGTCCCTTTCCCTCCCTATTACTTGAACTAATATCAATATTTAAAATCAAATCCTTTCTGTCCATTTTGCACAATAACACAGCAGTATTTTAACTTTATGATGGAGTAAGAAAGTGTTTGTTTAATTTGTGAGACAAATTGTGTTATGCTATAAAATGTATGTACATGATTTGATAGTTTTATCAATTGTCACTCCATTCACTAGTAAGTAAAATGTTACGGGTATGTTATTAATGAACTGTATTAAACAGACAAAATGAATTATATATTGTGACAATACTTCTTTTTCTCTCAAAAGTTTATTTCTTCTTGTGTTTAGTTTAACCTCTGTAATGTGTGTGTGTATATATACATATATACACTCACACGCACACACATTAATGTAAATGAAACAAGAAGAAATAAACTTTTGAGGGGAAAAGAAGTTCCATACAATATCAGTATAAAATTAATTTAGCCTTTATACTTACTATTAACTCTACATCATTAATATTTCTTTCTTCAGGTACTTGGGAATTTTTTACTTTTTTTGGCAAAGCAGATAATGGGACTGACCTTAAAAGCCACCATGGAGAATTAAGTATTCAGAATGCAGGGGCTCATATAGTGACAAGAACGTGTTGTTGTGTATCATGACACTACTCCTACAGTTTACTTTTTACTTTTTTTTACTTTTAAAACCGAACCTTCAGAAATTCTAAATATCTATGGGATTCTTCTGCCTGCCCAATAGAATTGAAAATGATGGAGTCTCTCGAGATCTCTTCCATGAAGGAATGCCTGTTTTGTTTTGTTTTGTTGAAACATTGTTCTTTGTATGACTAGATTGGTTCCCACCGTATTTTTTTTCCGTAATGTCATTAAAACCTGCCTTTTGCCGAAAGTCTAATAATCATTTGGTGATGAGGGGTCCCTCCCTACTACAGATCGAACAATACAACTTTCTTTGGTGAATACCAGTAGTTGTTCCTTCGGTTTTATTTGATTTATGGTTGGCTGGCTTTTATTTTAATATTATGAGGATGGAAATGATTTCTGTGGTAAATTATTCTGCGGCTTATTGAATCAAGAAACATAACTATACATTAACTATAGTTAATAAATAAAATATTGCTATAAGTCTAGGGAATTGGGCTTTGAAGAGAGGCTTGCAAATCTGAATCTTATCCTTAAATTTTTTAATGCTTGTTTTGGTAAACATTAAAAGAACAGGATACCGTTGTTGTTTTATCATTATTGAACAACTTCTCATCTTAATTTTTACTGTAATTTCTGTTGTTTCATTATAGGAATTAATATCACCAGACTAGAGAAGAGAAATACAAACAAGATATAGTCAACATTATAAAGGCACCATTATCTGCTTCCTTTCTTGGATTTCAATCACAAGAAAAATTACGCTGACAAGATCTGACTCCCTATTCCTTCTCGGTTTATTTAATGTACTGCACGTATTTTGATACATTGTGATTTGAAAGACATTTGTGAAAATTAAGCTATTTGCTTTATTAATGTGTGGCACAATTGGTTTTTTTTCCTCAGTCTTTTGTGTTTGGTTTTATTGCTTTTACTTCACTGCAGTATAAATACTTTCGTGAAAATATTTAAGTTTCACCAGCAATGTCTTAAATATAGTAAAGTAAGGCAACACCTTTGGTGTTCACAACTTCATTTATATTATCTATAACTAAAAGGCAGTCATGGCATGAAACAATGTATGTGTTCATTGGGAAGTTCAACTCATTTCACATTCTTCAAAATTCTGAAACAGGTTACAGGTTGGTTGTGACAGTCAGTGTCTTATAATTTTGCTCGTTTTTTTACTGCTAGTAAATGTAATATTCTTTAATTTAACCATGGCAATAAATGCATCTTAGCTAGAATTTGGGTACTCTGCCTATGTTGAATAAAGTGGCATAAGTGGGCAAATATATATTCAGATACTTTACACCTTTGTGAGAAAAGGGACTTATTGTTCTACTGTTTTTGTGATTATATTTCAACTTGTTCATATGTCTTGCTTCAGCAATATTTTCTAAGAAGAAAACTAGAGAAGATGAAGAAAAAAAATGAGTTTACAGTTGGAAAAGCACTTTGACAGTGCTCAGTGACACTATGATTAGTTGCTGAATGAGCCATTAAAAATGTTAGCCTTGAATACCCATCCAAATTCAAAATACTTTCTTTTTCTAACCAAAGGACTCCTCCAATTATTTTTCTAAGATATTAAGATGGTAGGGACAAAAGCACTATATTATGCATCTTCATAAAGCTGATTTTCATGTTTAATTTGTAAATTGTTAATCAATAAGGGACTATTATTCTTCCTCTGAAATGATGAAAGGGAAATGGAACTAGTGAAGGCAGTGGTTGGATTCGCCTTCTACATACCATCCCTAACATGACTAGTAGAATGTTATTGTAAATGGGGAAGAATAAATTCTGCTGAAATAAAAAAGAATTAAATTTTTCCATAGTATAACAAATTTCTAAGAAATTCATTCATTCATTCATTCATATATATGAATTTGATAATGGTATCTTAATGCTTTTATAAATAAAAGCTGGAAAACAGGGATACGTTTTATAGTTTGCATTTGCTTTGTAAACTGAAAGCATCTTATTACTTGGATCTGGCAAATACTTGATTTTGCAAAATACTAATTTTTAATACAAGGGAACCTTTGTCAATATGATTTTATTATTACACTATTCCCAACAATTATATATAAATTAAAATAATAAATAAATGTTTTTGTCCTGCCTGAATCAGCTTTGACACCTTTCTTAAAATTTATATCCATGGAAACAATCACAAAATCCAATGAAACATTTTGGACTTAACAAAAATGCCTTAATTTTTATTTGTTTTCTGTGTGGTATTTTTAAAATTAGATCATATATTCACTTGGCTATTTCAAGATTATCTGTCTAAAAAAAATCTCAGCACTGTAAAAAAAACGGAAGGGGAAAGAAAATTTGAGAATTAAACAAAACTATCAAAGGAAGATAATTTCTGTAAATTTCTGTAATAGCTTAAAGAGATATGGAAACCATTTCTCTCCATATTAAATGTATGATAGTTTCATGTAAAAAGTAACTCACGGAGTTATTCCCTTCAATAGACTAAAAGCCTAGCACCTTATTATTCACAGTAAAGCAAATGTTTAGGATGTATGCGTAGGTTTTATGAGATTCGTTCAAAAATAGTTCTTGCTGCCATTGAACATATTGGTCAATGACAGTAAAGTATCAGCTCTTACGGAATGAAAATAATTAATGAATTTCACTTCTAATATAAGTTCTTGATTTAAAAGGATGGAGGGGGAGTTACAATTTGGAGGCTGGAAATCCATCTCTTAGGGTATATTCATTAGTAATTCAATTTTCTCTGCTTAATTAACCATTTTTTTGGTGGGAGTCTCTATTTAAGCAACAAATCTCTGTATTTTGGAATGGGCCTCGACATCCAACCAAGAAACACATGAAAAACAAAAGGGGGAATCATTGATGGCTCCTTTTGCAACCTTTTCCAAGGCACAATGACGACCCTTAGAAGTTAGCACAATTAAAGCAATCTGCAGAAAATAAATTATGATTTATTTGTGGTGATTTTTCAAAATTCAACTGAAGGCAAGGATTTTGGAATAATTGTTCATGGCAGATGATATGTATAAACCACATTCAAATTTAAAATCCATACATTTTTCAATACATCTATTTTATTTACCCCTAGTTCTTTTCTATAGAATCCATATTGAATCCAGTGCTGTTGTCTTTAGTATCAGTCCACATTTATACACTAAAGAAAATAGTGCACTGGCAAAGAATCTGTATTTTGTTTCTTAAAGTTACTATATGATTTTCCTTAAGGCACTAAAATTATGGTAGAAGATCAATTACTTGAAGTGGATAAATATAAGTTAGCTAGGTTTTATTATAGTTCTAATTTTAGTGATAGTGGTGAGGAATTATCACTGGAATGTAAATAGAAATATGTAGCTATAATGTGATCTCCAACATTGTGCAGTGCAATCATAAAGCTGCTTGGGGAGGAGGAAGGAATATGTGTTCTTATCTCTTCAATTCTATGATTTGGCAAATAGTAATTATACAATTTTATTTTCACCCCTGTTCCTTTTTAGTGCATAATAGAAACCTGTACAAGTTTTACCCTAAAGTTCCTTCCAGGTTATGGTCAAAATATGGATACCTCTTTCATCCTGCCCTATGTAGCCATTTCACCACTCTTATTCCATTGTGGACCAGTTTAGGCAAAACCATGTAACTCTTATGTTGGAGATAGAAAGGGAATTCTGAATGACAATGCATAACAATGGATTTTATATTTTGCAGCTACTTCCACTGTGATTCTGCATGGATTTTGCATCTAACACCTGTGCTTTTGACTACACTAGGAGTGAATTTTAAATCTAAAAGATCCTGTCGTATCATTTGTACTTCTTGTTTCCCCTGATTATGAAATGCTTTTGACAACTTTGAGTCTTTCAGAATTTTAGTAAGAGCCAAAACCTAATGCAATTTCTATCCACTTTTCAGGTACTTCAAATTCAACATTACATATTTTAAATTTTCCATGTATATGTTAATTGTGACTTGGTATATATGTTACTGAAATCACATATCTGCTGTTTTCCCATAATTGGGTTCCCTATTTTTCTAACTTCAATGATTAATTGGATGGAGTCTTCACTCATTTCTGTGCAATCTAACCAGTGGTGGGATCCTACTGCTACGCTGGTTACCCGCTTTGTGGGTGCGCTTGGCGAATGCACTGCGTGCGATTGAAGTACAAATCTTGGTGGTGTTCTGCAAGCACTCTAAAACAACAGCTGCGCGCCGGATCCAAGAACTCCACTTCTAGGC
>JANHFQ010005381.1:0-18585 GCA_032468035.1 Aparallactus werneri | reverse complement strand
TTACCTGTATTTACTTCCTTTGTTCAT
Organism: Aparallactus werneri; assembly: GCA_032468035.1. Classification (NCBI taxonomy): domain Eukaryota; kingdom Metazoa; phylum Chordata; class Lepidosauria; order Squamata; family Lamprophiidae; genus Aparallactus; species Aparallactus werneri. The sequence goes on along the minus strand of JANHFQ010005381.1, from coordinate 18,558 downwards.
GTTTATGTTTATACTTATGCCTGCTATCTTGTACATGTTTGACAAACAAATAAAAAAGGGAGGGATTCCCTTATTTAACCTGATGAATGCTCAGAGATCATAGCAACATGAAAGAAGGGGGATATTTAGGCCATCAAGTCCAATCCCTACTAAATGCAGAAAGCATATTAAAGCCTCCTCAACAGATGGCTGTCTAGCCTCCACTTGAATATCTCAAAAGAAAGTGAATCTGTCATTCTCCGGGTAACTGCTTTCACTTCAAACTGTTCTTACTGGTAAGAAGTTTTTCCCCCTAGTGTTCAGTGAGAATCTGTGTTCCTGTTACTTATTTCCATTATTCAATATCTTAAATAATGGAATAAAATAGCCTGAAGGAGAAAGGGGAAGGTCTTAATCTTATTTTAGGGACATCCTTTCAAGCAGTTGAAGAGTGCCATTTTATTGTTTGATTGTTTATTTATTTATTTAATCACATGTAGATACCACCCATCTCAATCTCAGAATGGCTACTGTGTTCCGGCATTGCTAATCTTTTCTCAAGATTAAAAACATGCAGTTGCTTTCAATTCTTTTCACATGATTTAGGCTACAAATCATTCTTTTTGGTTTTCTCTGAACCTGTTCCAAATTTTGCTTCCTAAAATGTGATGCCCAGAACATGAGATGGGTTCTAACCACAGCAGAATAAACTAGAACAAGTTTTTTTCAATTTTATTTTAATACAAACAATCCATCATCCATTAAACAGTGTGTCATCTGGGTACAAATGTCTTATGCAATAGCAATTTTACAGGCATATTCATTGTGTTAGTGTTAATTCTCTACTCTTAACTTAATACTGTTATGCATAATATATCTGATTATTATAACAATCCTCATCTTTACTTGCTGTATTTAATTCTATTAACGTATTTTCTATATTTTGTTAGTCTTCATTTATTTCTTTCATATCTATTATCTAGCCATTGATGGAATGATTCCCACATCATATAATATTCCGTTTGTTCTTCTCTTTAATTGCAAGTGTTAACCTATTCATTTCTGCATATTCTAATATTTTCCTGATCACAATCTCTTCAGATGGAATCTCTTCACTTTTCCAGTTTTGTGCAATACCTGTTTTGTGCAATAACGTGTTAATACATGAATAATCAAATATACATTCTCTTTACTATAAATTTCAGGTAGAATCCCCAACAAGAATATTCCAGGTTTTAAATCAATGTGCTATTGTATAATCTTTTTCAATCATGTATGTATTTTTGTCCAATATTTTTTGGCTTTTTCACATGTCCACCACATATGATAATATAATCCAGGTATCTGGTGCATTTCCAACATTTAGCTGATTTATCTTTAAACATCCTTGCCAACCTTGCTGGTGCAAAGTGCCATCTATCTTATACAGGTTTTCTGACTAGAACAAGTTATGCCTTTGCTTTGGGAACCATACCCTGTTGATGTAGTCTCAGTTTGATTGTTGTTGAAGTGACACTGCTGAGTTATGTTTGATTTGCAAGCCAGTCACATTCCCCATCTTTTTCACAAGAACCATAACAGACAGGTATCCTCCTTCCTATGCATATGTGTTTGAATTTTGTTTCCTAAATGAAGAACTGTTACATATCATTCTTTGCTTTTGGCCTGTTCACTAACCTATAAATAACATTTTGAACATTATTCCTATCTTCTAGGATATTAACCAACTCATTCAATTTTGTGTCATCTGCATATTTAATAAATATTCCTTCCACTTCTTCATTCAAGTCATTAATGAAAATACTGAAGGCTAGAGGACCCAGGCCTGATTTTTGTGGCACCCCATTAATATGTCTCTCCAATCTGATGAGAAAGTACTTGATAAGTACTCTTCAAGTAATATTTTCAAGCCCACTACATAGCCATCTAATTTAGTATTTAGTTAAATTTTGCATTATTAACTCATGAATAATACATTTTTTCTTTCTGAAAATGATTGTGGTGCTATGCTAATTTCTGTATATTAGTCTCAAATGAGAATCTCCAGTGACTTACCTCTTATATCTCCAATGCTATAATCCAATGCTAGGATATCCTCATAAGGCTAAGCACATTAAACATTGTGAATAAAGAATGTCATCCTATTCCCTATGTTTCCAATACGTGCTGTCTTACTTGGCTATTTCCTTAAGAATCTGAGCTTTTGAAATGAGGAGAAAGCTAGACCTGCAGATGTCTATTGTTCCCCATATAAATTTTCATTGAAACTTGAGATAGTAACATGGCACAAATATTTAGCATCTGACTCGCTTTTCATCTGGATTGTAGTCTACAGTCCCAGAGGGCAGAGCCTATAGCAGAGAGGGCATCTTCCTTGGTTGATGAGACCCAAACTCAGAGCCCACCTTGCCAGACTGGATCAGATGGGTAGAAACAACTGGGAAAAGACTGTCCCTCAAGTAATTCAGTCCCAAGACATTAAGAGCTTTAAGGGTGACAACAAGCAACTGAATTGTACCTGGAAACTCACTGGTAACCAATGCAGTCCCCAAAGCAGTGTGTTACATGTGGTGTAAGGCTAATACCATTTAGAACCCATGTGGGTGTGTTCTGTACCTACTGAAGATTCCAAGTGAATCCAAGGGCAGCCCCTTGTAAAGCATGTCACAGTGTCAGAAGGTATGAGTGTCAGAGCCTCCTGGCACAGGACTGGGTGCAGCTGAAATGCAATGTAACAGAGGAAAAAAACAGTGTTTATGTAGAGATTTTTGATTGATTGATTGGTTGATTGGTTGGTTGATTGATTGATTTATAACATCAAGTCATTCTCGAATCCTAGTAACCACATTGATATGTTTTCTCCATGATGATCATTCTCTATCCTGGTCTTTCAGATCTTCCAATGGAGCTTTCATTGACAGTGTAACTGAGTCCATCCACCTTGCTGTTGGTCATCCTCTTTTTCTCTTTCCTTCCACATTTCCCAGAAACTTTTCCAGAGAGCTAGGTCTTCACATAGTGTTTCAATGTGCGGGAAGTATAATAATTTGGGCCTGATTATTTGTACTTGATTTGAAGAACTCTTGATTGATTTGTTCAGTGATACATTGGTTTGTTTTGTGAGCTGTCCAAAGTATTCTCAGAAGTGTCCTCTGACACCAAGGTTCAAAATTCAAAGGCATCAATACTCTTCCTTATCTTCCTTATCTTCAAAATCCAACTTAAGAAATTCTGATCCCATAGTAGATTCCAATGTCAACCATGAGTCAAAAGCAAGAGGCTCTTGAACCTTATCTTTCAACTCTCAATTTCCAAACTAAATCTGATCTGGATTCTTTGGAACTCTTCTCCTTGGGAAATGTATACTAGGAGTGTCAAATAATTTTTCCCCAGATTTTATATAAAGTAAAATTAGGCATTCTACCCTTGCTGGCTTTCCAGCAAGTCAGATGCTGACATCAACGGAAGTCCACATAGCTTTTTTTTTCTCCCGTAAAACAACCTTCAAAAAGATGTGCTTGAACAGAATCCTACTAAATGATACATAAAGCTGTGGTACAGATGGGACTTTTTTTGTTAAAAAAAGTTGTGCACTAGGGAAATTTATTTCAGAGAAGCATGCATCGGGGAAATGTGCAGATCAAAGAATAAAGCAGCGCAATTTGCATTTTTAAAAAAAAAGATTATTTGGCAACGTACTTTAACAGCTATGTAAATGAGGGGAAGAATCATACAAAATGTGCAAATAAAGTTTTCTACAGATTTTTTTTAGTCATTTAAAAAACCAGGCAGACTGGAATATAATACAGCAGTACGAAATGCAGGCTACATTTTTACTGATCCTCACATCCATATCTTGCAATGGGGACCCCATGCTTCTACTGTAAGTTTTTTTTTTAAAGCATAAGAGTTGCGTAAAAAGCAGTTGAACACAGCATAGTTTTCTTTCTTGTTCTGCCCTTCAGCTCCTCATAAACTAAATGAAGCCAAAGTTCAAACATTTGTACTTTGCTGATCTTAAAAACGTTGAGAATGGGCAGGGTACACTATGAGCTAATTCTTTTTCCTCTCAAGATAAAAAAGTATTAAATACCATAAAACAAGATGTAAGTGTAAGTGTAACAAAAATATCCTTACCCTACTCTTTATAAAAGAAAAGAAAACAGATGAATAGTACCCTATTTAGTACAGGGTGAGTGTATTATCCATTTTTCAAGAGGGGAGGGCACACCACTATGAACACACCATTCCTCCTATGTTAAAAAGATTCTGCTATCAGCAATTGCAGACAAAATAGAATAAATAGCATTTTTGCAGCCTTAGATCTAACCAGTGATAGATTGTAGTGTCTAGCATTTATGCGTATTGGGAGACTGGGAAAAATAATGGTTCATTTAAGCCTGATTGCTGAGAGGCAGTGTAAGACATCAGTCCAGTGCATTTGGGGGAAGGGGAAGACTAGGTCTTGTTTATTTGTTTTTCAGGGATTGTAAACTAGAAGCTAACTTGAAAGATAAAGGTTAGTATACTAATAAGATTGCCTGCATTTCTTTCTTAACATAGTTAGCAGTTGAGGATGCCCAGAAGTTCAGAGGAATCAGGAAACAGAATACAACAGCAGATTGCCCAAAAGGTCCGGCATTATATGGTTTTCAGAAAACTGGTGTGTAGGTAGAAAAATGCTGATTTATTTGTTTATTTTTATTTTATTTATTTTTGTCAAACATGTACAAGATAATAGGTAAAGTATGAACATAAACATGAATATAGAGAGTATATACAGGTAGGTGAAGACAGTAAGACAAGGACGGTAGGCACACTGGTGCGCTTATGCACGCCCCCTTTATGGACCTCTTAGGAATAGGGTGAGGTCCACGGTAAACAGTTTGAGGTTGAAGCTGTGAGGGTTTGCGGATGTAACAATGGAGTCAGATAGGGTATTCCAGACATTAACTATTCTGTTGCTGAAGTCGTATTTTCTGCAATCGCGTTTGGAGCGGTTTACCTTGAGTTTGTAATGATTTTTTGCCCGTGTATTATTTTGGTTGAAGCTGAAGAAGTCATTGACAGGTAGGACATTGTAGCAGATAATTTTGTGGAGTGTGCTTAGATCAGACCACAGGCAGTTCAAGATTATCTAAGCCCAGAATTTCTAGTCTGGTGGCATATACATACAGTAGAGTAGGATTTCTATAATACATAATTTTATAGTTATGTCGTTTTAGGAAATAGCTCTTCTAAAATGAGGTTTTTCATTTGCAGTAATAAGTACCATATTTTTCAGGTGGATAATTGTAATATCCATCATACCAAGAAAAGTTTTATGAAATCAGGTATGGAGCAACTTAGAAAAATGTGACAATTTTCAGTTACATAGTTGAACAGTTTGAACAGAAAGGGTTTCTGTCTCTTTTCACTGAAGGAATCTGAGAAATGAAAATATAATAATTGACAGCAAGAAGCTATCCAACATCCTATTTAGGATTTGATCTCAAAATGTTTTGTATGGCACTATAGAAACTTTATTTTATAAACTGATAGTGTAGAAGCCTGAAAACATTATCATGCATTAATAAAACTTTGGATTGTGAAGGCAAATAAACAAACAACTAAATTATTTGAACTAAAATGTTTCATTTAAAAGTTCAACTTCTGAAAGTATTTTCTTGTAATATATATTTAAAATAAAGTTTGATCCCATTTAATGTTTTTCATGTGCTCACTTTTTTTTTTGATATTGAATCCCATAATTCTCTCTGATGAATTCTGAGGTTAATCAGGATTAGGGTACAGGACTATATGCCCCCACAACCTCTAGTCCTGTACCTGTATTAGTACAGAACTGAAAGAACAAAGAACAAAGCAATCCACAAAGAACAATAAATTTGAATTATCCATTATCTTCTTGTGCATGGGAAGCTGGATTTTATGCAACAAAGTTGATATCTTTTTTATTACACATTTTGTTTAATGTCTGATTATTAGATATGTTGCCACAGTGGAGCCATTAAGAACAATTGTGGGTTAGTTTAAATGCAGTTAAAGGCAATTATGACCTAAAAATCCCTACTTTAAATATCAACTGTGAACTCATTGGGTGGCCTAAAATGAGCCGATGTCTCCTACCCCTAGTCCCAAAATGTGACATATGAATAATAATACTGCCCTAAGGGTTATTTATATAATTTATGTGGAACAATGTAAATGCTTAAGAGAAATGTTATGTTAATTCTCAGCTCATCTATGGAAAAACTTCCACTGGAAACATTGAAAATATATTTCAATTCAAAAGATTAAATCAATCTTTCCCAACCTTTAATCTTTCAACTGTGTTGCTTAATTCTCAGGATACTCGGGTAACACATTTGAAGGTGCCAGCTTGGAAAATCTGGATTAAGCAAAATATCAAAGTAAATCAGATAGTATTTATCCTTGATTTGATGCCACACTTTATTGCCAATGGGTTTTCTGGGCATAATTTAACATGTTGGATCTTTAAAACTTAAAATAACCTGGAACATGACTATGTCAGGGACAACCCATCTCAATACGAATTTCAAGTCTTGGAAAGTAAGGCCATCTTTAACAGGGCCTCTCTTACCTACTAGTTCTCCCCCTCCCCTCACATTTTGATTAATTAAGACTGATGAATTTAAATACATGTCAATAGGTGTGTACGTGCATGTGCATACACACACACACACACACACATTTTTGTACACGTTTCAGGAAAAGTTCCTTCCCATATGCTGTTACAGTCATTTATAAATCTGTCAATTTCCTGTCTTGTTGCCTGAGCATCAAGATATCCAAAGGACAAAGTATTTTTCAGATCAACCACCTGTCATTCAACACAAAAGATCCAAAGAGAATTGGAAGATATGCATAGACAAGTATAAATGACAAGAACAAGAATCCTAACCCATTTCTTCTGCTGTATATTAAAAATCTAAAATATATTTCTTACTTTTCTATCACAGAGAAGCAAATGTTTGAGTAAAAACAAACCATTATAAATACAAGCAAGGTCTGCAATAGTACAGAAACTACCAGTTTGCCTGGCTCTTGTCAGGCAACTCCATTGAATTATCTACCCAATATCTCTTTCCATTTCCCCCCATGAAGATTCCTCAGCTTTTTACTGTGCAGTTTTTGAGCATGCTAAATCTTCATTAGATTGTTTTGATTTCCTATTCCTCTGAAGTGTGTATCTACATTAAAATTCCCCAGATTTCTTATGTACGATAGTGTCTTTTTAGTTATAAAGGATTTAAGTTTTACACCTCAGTTTTAACAATAGAAGACATGATTCTGTAAACCAACCTGGATTTGCAGCTAGCTTTCAACAGGAATTCATATTTTTAAAAAATGGACAAAAAACAACAAAAAACACTGACATTTTTTCCCACAATATAACAATGAAATGTGGGCTTTCCCCCCCACCCACCCCCACCAACTATGTAAGAAGCATAGTGATGTAGCAAGTTCACTTAGACTTATATACCATTTTACAGTGCTTTAAAGCCCTCTCTAAGAGGTTTACAGAGTCAGACTGTTGCCCCCAACAATCTGGACCCTCATTTTACCGACCTCAGATGAATGGAAGGCTGAGTCAACCTTGAGCCAGTCAGAATTGAACTGCCAACAGCCAGCAGTCAGCAGAAGTAGCCTGCAGTATTACATTCTATGTAACTCAAAGAAGAATAAAGTACAATCTGGATCATGATAAAGAAATAGTTCAAACATAAAATCATAATCTACATTAAATTCTCCAGTATAAAGCATTGCTGACCAACAGGAGAATCTAATTTAAAAACTTCATAAAGAATTTATTAAAGCTGCAGAATAAAAAAATGGGAAAGTTTAAAAAACCATTTATCCATAGGTTCAAGCTATTTGATAAATAAAAAGATAAAAAGGGAGAAATACCTCTTTAACTCACATTTGAAAGTGGATATATTTTAAAATTTGCTCTCTTGCAATGCTTGCTTTCTAAAAAAATGTACATTACAATCATAAAGTGCATGCTTTTTGAGAAATGCAAACCAAAATCATTAATTATATACTTAAGTCATTGCTGCTAGATTCATAGATTTTTCTCCATGAAATAACCTGATTCTTATGCTATTATAACAGTGCACTGATTGTCATTGTAACTAAGTCCATCCATCTTTCTTCTGGTCATCTTTTTCTGCTCTTTTCTTCTACTTTTGCTAGCATTAAAGCCTCATCTGGAAACCAGTCTTCCAATAGTATGTTCAAAGTAGGATAATTTGAGACTGGTAATTTGTGCCTCGAGTGAGAATTTTGATAATCCCCTGGTTTGTTTTTTGGTGGTTCAGGGAATTATCAAGTGTTTTGTGCAATACCAAAGTCTAAAACTATCAGTACATCTTCTATCTTGTTTCTTCAGTGTCTAACTTTTATTTCTATGTAAGTTCTGGGATTCAAAATAGTTCCTGAGTTTTGCTTTTGAAAATGCTCACTAAAATACATATATGTTTGAGTTCAAACGTTTAAAAATCTTAGTTTTTAATGAACTGTAATTGACCGATTTGTAAAACAAGAAATTGAAGCAGGAAAAAAAGGTTGGCATTTTTACCCACCACAAATAAGGATTTTTAAAACAAATTAAAGCTTGAATGGACCTGTGCCTCAGCCTTGCCTCTTTCCATCTTCCTCAGAAACTGCTTTTCCTTAGCTACTTTACCTGCCTCAAAGACCCATTAAAAGTAGCACTAGACAATTTACCACTTTTCAAGGGTTTTGCGGGTAGGATATTAATTTCCCCTTTCTACCTATGGTGTTCTTTCATTTATTTCCACAATTGGCGCTATTATAAATTGTTATGACATGAATCTAAATGTATCTATTTATTTATTAATTTTATATGTGCAGCTCATTTACAGCATAACATAAAATATAAAGCAATTAGAGTGTTAGTAACATTAAAAAATTAATCATTAAAAAGTTAAAATATTAAAATTAATATCAAACTGGATAAAAAGAACCAATACATTAAATATTGTATTTAATGGTAGACTGGTGATTCACCTGCCTTTGCCTCCCCTCCAAGGTGGCTCCTCTCAGAGCCCTCAGACAGGCAAGCCTGGACTTGGGGCCGCAGGGACAGCGGCAGGAAGTCAAGACAAGCATTTTCAATGAGCTTCACAAAATGTATGAATTTGTCCCGCACTGCAGTTTTATTTGTGGGCACTGAAACATTCAAAACTTTCTCCTGTCTCTGCAATCACTCATTAAACGTCTGGTAAATCAAGTCGAAAGGGTGCATCTTAACAAGTTAATTAACACTGAAGTAAATTATGGATTAACTTTTTATATAATATTGTGCTAATTGTGTTTAAATTTGCTACTTTGTTTCTAATTATTTAACTGCTCTGAAATAACTACAAAAGAGCCTTAGAAAAATATATACTCCCCAGCAAATTCGCCTAAAAATCTGGCAGAGTTGCAGAATTGTATAAATAAGTGCTTGCCAAACCTGTCCTTTGATCCATCAAAACAGCCATAATTTAAACAAGGCCTACAGCCTTTTAAAGGAACCAGGGAGAGATTTCATTCCTTTCTCCTTCTTTTCCCCAAGGGGATCACTTCATTTTGCTCAAAATATATCTACATAATGCAGATCCCACACAAACTGCACGAAAATGAAAAGGATATTCCTCTCTCTCTCTCTCTCTCAAAATAAAAAAAAACCCTAGCCGAATAATAGCAACAAAAACAACAACAAATCAAATCCATTATTCCACAGTATTGAATGGACTGCAATACATTCTTAAAATCAGCAATTTAACCCATTCACAGTTTCTAATGGACCCACAGACTGGAGGGCATTAAACTTTTAAAACTTCTGAAAATTAAACACTAAATAAAAATAGCCTAAACTAAAAATAAATGTTGGCTATTTAAATTTTGATTTCCAAGAAACACATATTGTACTGGCTGGTTTATGACCACTTTGTGAGTGTGTGTCTACAAACACAAATTCAACATGGATTTCTGTTATATTGAAAGCCATGACTCTCATAGCACATATTATTGCCATTAAACATATTGCATTATTAAAATTCATGCAAGTTACTATATTTGAGATGAGTGAATTTAAAAATGAGAGACAGTTTGGTGAAATTTTTAAGGTATCAGGCTAGAAACTGCGAGTCTGTGAGTTCTAGTCTCACTTTCGGCACAAAGCCAGCTGGGTTACCTTGGCCTAATCATTTTTTCTCAGCCTTAGAATAGAGGGAATGGCCAACCACTTCTGAAAATCTTGCCAATAAACTGCTGGGACTTTTCCAGGAAGTTAACAAGGATCAGAAGTGATCAAATACATGGGGAAAGTTCTAAGAACATTTTTATTTCACCAAGAATATACGAAAAGTAATGTATGTTAAAGCAGCTAGTTTTTATAAAACATCCATATACAAACTTGCACAGAAAAAATACAAAAAGACATATTTGTATAGACAAAGGTAATGTGGAGTTAGTAGTGTATTTTACAGTATGACTGTGTGTACATAGGGGCGGGGGGAGACAGGCAGAGGGAGTCAGAGAGAGAGGGAGATACTGATTTTAGGAAGATTCTTTTCATAAAACATAGAATGGCTGTGAATTTATTACTGTTTAAAAATATCTAATGCAGTGTGATGAATGGAATAATATGAGTACACTTGACACTCATCTAAAAATATTTGGACTAATCCAAATATATAGTACAAACATTCGGAATTTTTTTCTAAATATGTATCTCCAGTATTAATGTCTGTAGAGATTTTCACTGATCCAGGTCATGGTTGTCCCAAAGGGTTTTTTTCAAGAAGCTATTAATTTTTTTATTTTTCTTTGAAGATGTTTCACTTGTTATCAAAGAAACTTCTTCAGCTTTGACTGGATGGTGGTGAATCCTTCCATTTTCCACCATCCAGTCACAGCTGAAGAAGCTTCTTCGATGAGAAGGGAAACGTCTTCAAAACAGAAACAAAAACCAGAAAGTCCAGTTGCCTCTAGAAAAAGCACCTTTGGGACATCTTCAGTATTAATATTAACCTAGTTGGATTGAAATACAAGTTGAAAAGCTATATGTAAAATGACAGCTTTGTTTATTTAAATATGTTTTCCACAGTGTTCAGTTAGATTTATCAATGCCTTGTAGGTGAAGCAATTTAGAAAGTTCAATTAATCCAAATTAGAACTATTAAACTACTAATTGTAAGTGGCTGATAATCTCCTACACTAATGCCAACAATCTATTCCAGGGGCCAGTTCAAAGATTTGGTGCTGAAACATACATCTAGAATTAGTCTAGATCTAAATTAAAGAAGTATCACTTTCAGTTCAGCGTCTATGATTATTGGGGGGGGGGGAGATTTTTTAGATGTTCCCATAAAATGATGAGATGACTATAACTGACAAGAACTTGTTAGAGGTGAAGCTCTGCTTATGAATTGCCTTCTCCAGAGAGGCAAATCTGTTAACTACACAGTCTCTTTTCAGAATAAGGCAATTTTCTTTTTCTTTTCTTTTGATTTTCTACTTCAGTTTTTATTTTTAACTACTCATGCACTTGGAGATCATGATGTGTGCACATGCACACAATCATAATTGCGTTTATTGTTGCTATTTAAATTGCTTTATAATTCAACTTGAGAATTCAGTTATTGAGAAAATTAGATATATTTAAGATAAAGTTGAACTGAGTAGAAAGTTGAGCTGTATCTTTTTCTTCAGGTATGTTAAAAGGAAATTTTGGTTCATTCTGAGCTGGGATAGAAAAAGAATGCAGAACACAGGCAGTTGCTTGAAGCAGAGTAGTTTATTTCCAGGAGCACAATACAAAGTAGCAACAAATATCAGGTCAACAATTGGAGGTGACTACTCTGAGCCCTCTTCCACAAGCTCCTTATATAGGAAAGTCTTGCCTTTGTTCTGTAGAGGTGGGTGGAAAGAGTCTGCCCTTTAGGAATTCTTAGCATGTAAAATTGACTGGTTTTCCAAAATGGATGCTCCAGGATCATGCACCCTACTGAGCTGTAGTTTTCTACTTACTTCCTATTCAGTTAGCATTAGCAGTTTCATGGAGGAAAGGATCTTTTGTTTATTAGTATGCGGAATCTGTGGCATCTTGAAAGGAATGTTTGCCTGAATGGGCTGCCCCCTTCAGCCAATTCCAACTTCTTTGTCAAATTTGCCACCTTTTGTTTTAGTGTAATTTCTCACCTTTTACCCTAGAAATGGCTATGAGATTGGAACAGAAGAATAAGGAAAGATTGAAAGGTATGAGAGGTTTGATTTCTTTCCCACAGATATACTTACTTTAAAGAAAATATCAGTGCTACACTGCCTTCCTTATGTGATTTCTCATCTGCTTTTGTTTCTTTCATAGTCAAGTTTAAATGAAACGAGACTGTTTTTGGCTCATTTATAAAGCTGAACATTATCACTAGTAATTGTATGTTGCTAATCACAAATCTTGCTCATGACGCACAACCTTTAATTATAGTACAACATCTAGTTTCCTAAATAAATATTGCTTTTTTAAATGGTTTGGCTTTTCAATTTTCTTGCTTTCTGTTTTAGCTTTGTCCCAGTCTAAACCATAAAAATAATGGACCTTTAGGAGACTGAAATTGTTGAGATAGATGGTGTCTAGATGAATTCCCTTAGTATAATGAATCCAGTCAGTATATTGAATCATATTCCATTTTATTCCAATAGGTACAGATCAAAGAAGATTAAGATACAGCAGAACTGAACGCAATAAAGAGAATAGACAATGAACAGGAAATGGGTAAAGGTAAGCTCCTTTTATGGTCTTGGATAAAGATCCACCCTTCCTGTGGCCAGGAAGGGTCAAGTTACCTGGGTATACATGCAAGGGATAACACAATGCCAGATACAACATCTGACAGAAATAACTATATAACAATTCAAAAATCTGACTCTCCTCTCTTATTTGGATAAATACAATGTAACCATCTTTATATATTCCTCTAGAAGGCATCCAAATATATCTAATGTATATATTTTCTTCTCCCAAAAGACCACCTCAAAGCAAACTATAATTACTCATTTTATATGGAAACTATAGAGCTATTAGTTGTTTATTGAAATAAACCAAAAAATTCAAAAGATTTAGTTGTTTATGTGGATTGGTTTGATCTCAATAAAGCATATAGTAAAGCAATATAATAAACAGGTAGAAAAAAGAAATATAGTAACAGGTGGAAATACAAATGTAGGAATTATTATCACCTGAATAAAGATATATCTCATTAGCTAGACTAGAGGGACCAGATAGAATGGCAGCCCATGAAGAAATTCCTTTCAGATTAGCATACACAAATACTGCTTAGTATTTGGATAGAAAAAGGGATGCAGTGGTTCAGAGGCTAGGATGCTGAGCTTGTTGATCAGAAAGGTTGGCAGTTCGGCGGTTCGAATCCCGAGTGTTGCATAACAGAGTGAGCTTCCATTACTCGTCCCGGCTTCTGCCAACCTAGCAATTCGAAAGCATGTAAAAATGCAAGTAGAAAAATAGGGACCACCTTTGGTGGGAAGGTAACAGTGTTCTGTGAGCCTTTGGTGTTTAGTCATGCCGGCCACATGACCATGGAGACATCTTCAGACAGTGCTGGCTCTTTGGCTTTGAAACGGAGATGAGCCCCCTAGAGTCAGGAATGACTAGCACGTATGTGCGAGGGGAACCTTTACCTTTAATGGTCTCCAAGATACCCACAATAGCAACTTGTATTTTGGTCTTCTATTTTAAATTATCCCCTGAAAGTGAAGCAAAAAGGAAAGATTACCATCCATGGATTGTTGAATAGATGAATTGTGAGAGGGTTTTTGAGCTCCTGAAACCAAATTAACCGTTAGGTTTAGTTTGTTCATGCCAAGGGAACCTATGTTGTCTACCTTGTAGTAGATCCCAACTGTGGATGTTCAAACCTTTGTGTAAATAAACAAGAAAGCACAAAAAACATGCTTAAAGACTAAAGGGGTCATTATTTGCCAGCCGATAACTTATAGCACAGAAAACAGCTTCTTTACTTTCAGAGGTTAGGGGATAAATGCACTCTTATAGTTTTGCTGGTATTAGAAATGTGCTCCTACTTTTTAAGGCTGTCCACATTTCAAACAGCTACTTCAGCTGAAGTATTAACAATTGTGAATAACAGAATAACAGAATTGGAGGGGACATTGAACGTCTTCTAGTCCAACCCTCTGCTCAAGCAAGAGACCCTATACAATTTCAGACAAATGACTATCCACTCTTAAAAGCCTACAGTGATGGAGCACCCACAACTTCTGAAGGCAAGCTGTTCCACTTTTTAATTGTTCTTACTGTTAGGAAATTTCTCCTCAGTTCTATGTTGCTTTTTTCCTTGATTAGTTTCCATCCATTGCTTCTTGTTTTGCTTTCTGGCACTTTGGAAAACAGGCTGACCCCCTTTTCTTTGTGGCAGCCCCTCAAATATCGGAACACTGCTATCATGTCTACCCTGGTCCTTCTCTTCACTAGACTAGACAATTTCTGCAACCGTTCTGTCTTTTAGCTTCCAGCCTCCTAATCATCTTTGTTGCTTTTCTCTGCACTCTTTCTAGAGTCTCAACATCTTTTGATATTGTAGTGATCAAAACTGAATGCAGTATTCCAAGTGTGATCTTATGAAATGTTTAATGCAATGCTTCAGAAAGCTTAACCAGCTGATAGCTTTAAATCAGGGTCTCAAGACACCAGGTAGCTTCTTTTGCTTACTTACAAATGCTAGCTGTTTTCAATTACTCATATCATCCAAGAGAGGCTACCACTGCTAAGTTAGAAGGCCGCCCTGTTTTGAAGTAGAAAAGTAAGAGAAGGTATCATAGATCCATAATATTGATTCCTTTGCTAGGGGTGGGATTCAGCCTGTTCGGCCCAGTTTGGGTAAACCAGATGTTAATATTACATCTGGTTTGGTAAACCAATAGTTGCAATAACTGGCTGGCAACGCCCACCCCACCCCCGTCCCTACCAGAAGTCTCCACGTGGCCCATTTGGGAGGCCAGGTAAGTGCAGGGCCTGCGTGGAAGCTCTGGGAGAGCGAAAAACGGGCCTACTGGAAGTTCCAGAAGTCTGCAAATAGGCTTGTTTCCGGCCTCAGGAGGGCCTCCGAAGCCCAGGGGAAGCTGTTTTCACCCTTCTGGAAGCTCGAGGAAAGCCTCCGGAGCCCGGCAGTGGTGCAGGAGGCAGACTAGGCCACGCCCACCATGACCACGCCCGCCCAGCTACCAGGTTGCTAAAATTTTTGAATTCCTGAGAAAAGCAGAAGGGTCCAAGCCTCTCCTTGGGTCTCCAACATACTCCTAGGTAGAAACGGAACTTGATCTCTCTTTTCCAATTAAGACGTAAGAATGTGAGCTTACTCTGGATCATAATTTTTTTCCTGTGCCTGTGCCAAACTATTAACATTGCCATTATTCCTATCACTTCCTTCCTGTTGTCTCAGAATCTTTTATGCAGAGCACAATTTAGGATTGTTTTGATATAATGCCTTTTTATATTACAGGTGCCATCGGAAGTAGCATAGCAACAGGATGAGCAAAAGGAGCAGCCATTATATCCTAAGCAAGTCTACTTCCCATCAAGTCTGTGATATTAGGAGAGCTTTTTCAATGCCAACATCTATTAAAGTACTCCATCAGACATCCTGTGGTTGCTACAAAGGAATTAAAATGCAAAAGGGTCTGTAGGACTATCCAGGAAAGGAATTAGATAGCTGATTTAAAATCCTTGCCATTATTTATGATGTCAGGATGTTTGCTGGAAAACAAGTTCTGTGAACAATATTTTGGGCAGAATTCACTGCAAGGGTGCACTTTTGAGTTTCAAAGTAAGGAAGGGATTACCAATTGACCATCTTGTTTCAGAAACCTTAGCAGTAAACATTTACTGAAATCTTCTGGGGAGCATAAAAAACCATAATTAATATTCATTTTATTTATTTATTAAATTTACATGTCACCTATCACTCTATTGGGAGTGACTTATCATTGCTTAAGGATTAAGGTGATACTTCCAAAAAGATATTAGGGCTATATTCATTTTACAGGCTTAACAAATGAATGTTCTTTAAAATTTTCCTTTTAAAATAGCCCTTGATTCCATTACTGAAATAAAACTAATAGAGCTAATTTTCTCATGAATGATTTATAGTCTAATTTCTACCATCCTTCAATCATCCTTGTACTGCTAGAGAAGCAACAAAGGCAGCCCAGCAATGGGTGAATGTTGCTAGATACAATGCAAGCAATAGCTAGAGAAAAGCTAAAGGAAGTTTTAGGATTCAGGAACTGAACTGTGCTATGTGAATACTGAGAGAATATCTGATTTCATCTGAAAGTAATTTAGGATGACTAAAGGAAAAGAAGATAAGGATTTCTACAAAATTGGCACAATCTAATTTATCTCTACTGATGTGTGCTTGGAGTATTTAAAATTTAATTTGAATAGAATTATCATAAGCCTTACACACAGCAGAGAAGATAGCAAACAAATGATTGACATTTGTGCTCCTCCCACAATCTCAGGACCAGTGTTGGAAGTTCAAGATGTTTCCTATCTTAAAATTCTTTATCTTTACACCAGACTTGGTCTGGTCAGTATCTAAAAAAAAATAAAAAACAACCCCTCTCTAAAATAGAATTTGGGCTATTTTATAGAAAAGTGGTCATTAGGTCTTCACAGAGGGAAATTGTTTTTCTTAGGCAGAGCTTGGTGTCATCAGGAAACTGATGTGTATTTATTGCCTTCCTTGTCACTTTGGCATTTTCATCCAGAAAAGGTAGCAAAACTAGAAACATAAATGCAATAAGGAATGGAGGCAACAGAGGTTGGCTATAGGCATCAAAGCTTTATTCTCTTTGTGCTTCATGTGGAACTGCATGTATCATTGTTTATCATCATTCTAACCCATAATGATAGTTATGAATGAATCAGTAGAGAATGTAATTCAACTGAACAGCACTCATCGTTCTCTTTGTTATGAATTGCTCTACTCAAAGACTGTGTGATGTCCAAATTAAACTGACTTTGATCCAATCAAGTAGCACCTAAGCCTAACATGCAATGATGTCCTTCCTTCCATAAAAGCTCTGCGTAACAGTTTAGTCTTAATTCCCCCCCCCAAAAGGATATTGGGTCAGATACTAAATAAAAATGAGGTGGATGGATGGAGTCATGGAAGCAGTCGGTGCGAGCTTAAATGGACTCCAGGGGATGGTAGAGGACAGGAAAGCCTTGAGGAAAGTTGTCCATAGGGTTGCGATGGGTCGGACACAACTTCGCAACTAACAACAACAACTATATAAAACTATGGAGGTAAGCTGTTCCATGAGGTGCTCTCTGAACTTGGTTGTCTTCTTGCGTTTCATTACCCAAACTGGTAAAATCATTGGTGCTAGTAGGGAGTGGGGTTTACTCACAATTTAATTTCTAGTGTCTTGCCCTGTCAGTGTTGGTGGGAGTGGTCTTGATGGTTCTTTGGTTGGGGTGATTACTTTTACTTCTATCCAAACTTGCTATCTAAACTTAGGGTGTTCACTGTTACTTCCACCCAAACTTGCTGAAAATGTTATACTTATCACAACATTGGGAGCAACAAAAATGTCTCCATAAGAATGTAGGTAGGATATTGTAGAAAGACATTATGGTAAATGATATGGGATGGTGGGAATTATAGGTCAGCAAAAGCTGGAAGTCCCCTTTTTTCCTGTTTTAGTACCACTCAAAAGCTGACTCAGCCGACACCACAGAAGTGTCAGAAATTCTGTGTACAGGCAGCATCACTGGCATAGTTTGTGTGGCTTTGAATCCTGAATGGTTCACTGCATATTTATCAAACAATTGAAATGTTTTTTTTCATAGATGCTGTTTGAACTTTGATGGTTGATTGATAAAACTATTTATCAAATATAATATCCTCGACAAAAGGGAAAAAACAGCATCATAACAATAATCCTTCAAACAAAATTGAGCCAGATAAATCAGCACTGTCCATATAGCGAGAAATGCTAGACTCTCTGTAATTCTCCTCTTTGAACAGCAGAAGTTCTAGAAAAAATGCTAAACAATTTTTGATGCTATGCCAAAGACACAGGATGGACATGCATCAACAGTTGACTTGAGGTTACATTTGTTAAACTTCAAATATGTACACATAATAAAAAAAATTTAACTATACAAATATTGAGAGTACAAATTATTGGGTCTGATTGGGTAAGATTTTCCAGAAAGCAGGAGCCATGGCAGATAAAGCTCTTCTCCTGGAAAATGCCAGCCAAAATTCCTTGGTTGACAGGATCTGCAGCATGCCCCCTCTGCCCACATGGGTGGTTCAAGTATGATGGACACCTTGTAAAATTTGCAGAGGAAATATTGCCTATTATTACTGTGCAAATCCTTCAAAAGAAATGCTTCAAAATGCAAAGGAACTTGTATAAGTGCCTCTTTTCTATCTATCTATCTATCTATCTATCTATCTATCTATCTATCTATCTATCTATCTATCTATCTATCTATCT
>JANHFQ010005380.1:32948-45009 GCA_032468035.1 Aparallactus werneri | reverse complement strand
TTGATCTCTCAAACTGCTGAACAAGTCAGCAGAGGTAGTCTGCAGTACTGCATTTACCCACTGAGCCACCTCAGCTCGTATAAATAAACTAGAGCCTTCATCACTAGATATGAGACAGGAAACAGGAAGATAAATAGAAAATGCCTCTGTGCATGTCTGCCCAAGGGCCTGTCTTGCGTCGTAACTGGGCTGCCGCCCTCCCGATTCTTACCTGCTGCTAACTATTCCTTGCCTCCCTAATCTACTGCTAGGAAAGGAGCGAACAAACAGCAGCAGCGACCGCTGCTAGAACAACACACAGCGGGGTATTTAGCCCAGGTTCCCAAGACGCAGCTGGTCTGCTCTTGTCTCCACCCTGAAAGGGTAGCTGGGCTGCAAGCCAGTTCGTCCAACCCGGCTCCCCTTGTTTCTATCTCTACCCATTCCTCTGATCCCCTCGCCAAGCTTGGCCAAAGTTGCTTCCCCACCCCATCCGCCCACCTGCAGGTAAAACACACCCTCTGCGGATTCGCCAACACTTCCTCAACTCTATCTCTGTCCAGTCCTGGACTAAATGCTGCTGCTACTGAAGGGGAGGAAGAGGGGCAAAACTTGCTGCCTCTCTTCCCCCTCCTCAAGAAAAGGGTGATGGCTTTTACCTGCAGGTGGATGGGCAGGGTGGGGGAGCGACTGGCCAACCTTGGCAAGGGGATCAAAGGAACGGGTAGAGGAACTGTCCATTTGCCCCTTCTCCAGCAGCTGCTCTTCTGGTTTTTGGTGCGCATGCGTGTGTAAAGACTAGCTGGCCGGCGGGCCAGAACCCAGAAGAGCAAAGGCTGAAGCCTCAGTGTGCTGGCCAACATGGCTCATCGTGCCACTTGTGGCACTAGTGCCATAAGTTCGCAATCCCTGACATATAATGTCTTTGAACTCAGAACATAATTTACAAATCTTTGTATCTTGTGTGAAGAGAAATGTTATCATAAAATAGGTGCAACTCAAGAGGTAGTATTCAGCCAGTTCCGTAAAACCGGTTCCATAGAACCAGTTCCGTAGAACCAGTAGCGATAATTTTGAGAACTGGAAAATACCACTTCTGATTGGCGGACCCTAGCAAATACCACCTCTGATTGACCAAATGCATAGCCACACCCACCAAGCCACGCACACAGAACCGGTAGGGAAAAAATTTGAATCCCACCACTACTTGTTGTACCCTAAATTATTAATCAGTTAATGTTCATTTAATTTGCTTACGTATAGTGGAACCTCGGTTTGCAAACGCTTCTGTTCGCGACCGATTAGGTTCCCAAACAAAAAAGCCACCCGAGTTTTGAATCGGTTCATGACTCAAAACTCGGATCACGAACAAACACAGCATGGAAAGATTACGTTCCACACCAATTTCCCCTTCTGTGCATGCGCAGATTGTCTACGCATGCGCAGACAGTTTCACTTCGGACCGCGACCAAATCAGTTCACAACCAAAGTCCGGGAACAGATTGCGGTTGCGAACAGAGGTTTGACAGTATATTAAAGAAGAGTTGTCTAAAAATTCAAATTATATGAAATTGCACTATATTTTCTTCATTCTCAGAGTTAGGGGCTACATACACATTTAATTCCACAACATAGAGACAGGTTTAACCATAGTTTCAATTGGGAAAATGTGACAATCCTAGACCAGGCCAAATACAAAAATGTCAGAGAATTTCTAGAAGCCTGGCATTCTGACAAATCAGCCATCAATAGACACATAGACATTAACAACATTAAGAGACTATGCAAAAGAGATAATTAACCAAGGCAAAAAAGAAAAAGACTCCAGCACCTCTCCACCAGTAATCAGCACTCAGATCAGCACAGATAATTAACTCCAAGGTCAACTTCAGACCAACTATCAAGTAAACAATACCCCAATCAAGAAACTGCCAGAGTCATTAGTACACAGCCCAAACAAAGAATCCCTAAGACCGACTCCACCCACACAGACAAGAAAGTCACCAGAATATAAACTGACTGCAAAAAAGCACTCCTTAATAGCACTGATGATGTTACCTAGTTAGGATAATGAAAGGTCTGCAAGAAAACAAGCAAGCTCAGAGACCACCAAGGACCCCCCTCCCCGAAAATACATATCTACAGTTCTAGATCTGGAGCCCACTAGTACAAGTAAGGTGTCCCAGGAATTAAGAGAAAGAGCCTCCTTCCAAAGCACACTTAGTTCTTCATATGCAGTATTGCGAGCCGCCAGGCTACTGGCGTGGAAAGCATGACCGAGCCCTTTCCGGAACAGAGAAGAAGGGGACGCGCAGAGCCGAACAAAGCCCCGCAGGCCCCCAGCTCGGCACAGGGAAAAAAGCACCGGAAAGCCGGCCTATCCTCTTACGGCCGGGCGGCTCCAGGACGAGGAACGAAGCCCGGGACCGGGGCGCCAAGAAGAGGGCAGCGGGCTTGGCCGGGTCACGACCTCACTAAGGGAGCCAGCAGGGCACCGGGGAGCGGGTGGAGGCTGCAAGCAGAGCCAGAAAGCGGTCCCAGGGAGGCGAAGGTTTTGAGCGCCAGAGCAGCGGCTCCGGCAACACTGAGTGAGAGAGAGAAGACACGGGGCCGGACGGAGCACTCACGCAGGAGGAGGCTGAAGGCCACAACCCCCAGGAGCCCCTGCAGGAAGATGCCGAAGCTGTCCATCAGTGCCCCGTTCTTGCAGCCGCGGTAGTCCGGGCCGGACCTCACCGTGGAGGCGGAGGAAGAAGAAGCTCCGCCGCTCCGCCGAGGGTCCAGCTTGGGCGTGACAGCCACGGAGCCGTTGGGGGCAAGGGAGCCCCCCATGGCCCACTCGGCGCGGCGCGCGGCAGGTGCGCGCGCGGCGGCTGGGAAGCGAGACGTAAAAGCCAGGCGCGCTCATATGCTCCGCGGCACTTCCTGGGCAGGCGGGCAGGGAGGGGAAGAGGGGAGGAGGAGTTCCCCTCGCGTCACGGCACCGCCTCCCCGTGACGTATCCCCGATCAGGATTGGCTCGTTGGGCGGCTTTGGGGCGTGGCTAAGGGGAAAAGCCTGCCCGCCAGTGCGTCTTTTCGCCTAGGTAGCCGAGTAGGGTGTTGAGTGCCGCGGAGGTTAAAGCGTCTGCGGCGCTCAGCGCTTCGTTGAATGCGGAGTTGAAGGGGTGCCTGTGCTCGGTGCAGGAGAAGAGCCGGGCTTCGGCGGTGGCCCTACTTCTGAGCTTGCGTGCCTTCCTCCGAGCAAACCTTCGCTTGGGGCGTCTATGACCGGCGAAAGTTAAACGGCTGATCTCCGGCACGCCCGTGCAGCTCTTTGGGGTTTTCTTTTGAAGACACTGGTTCAAAAACCGGTGGAGAGAAGGCGGAGCGCGAGGGTAGAAAACGGAATTTAATTACCGCTATGGGTGTTTAATACTATGAATGCAATTCCGCCTACGGATAAGAATCGGAAGCTCGATTTTTATTTCGGACATTAAGTGTTTTTTTTTAATACTTAACGATTTCAGGTATATATTACGAACGGCTTTGTCTATATTGACATGAATATATTTTGTATATTAACCGTGGAACCTATACGTGTCTTTTCTGAAGACCCAATGTATTCTGTATATTTTGCATATTACAGCCAAATCTAAGGTAATACAGCCAAATCTAAGGTAATACGTTTGCTTTCGTAAGTTCTAGGTACCAAGATGAACTGCAAATGCAATAACTCAGATACCAGAGATGGACTTTAGTGTTAAGGAGTTAATGTTTTTCCCCTTCTGTTCAATAATGTTCAATTTTCGAAGACTACCTGGACAATAGTCCTTGCAGTTTTCTTGGCAAGGTTTTTCAGAAGTGGTTTTCCATTCTCTCCTCTAGGGCTGAGAGAAAGTGACTGGCCCAAAGTCACCCAGCTGGCTTTGTGCCACAGTGGGATTAGAACTCATTGCCATCTTGTTTCTATCTGGTGTCTTAACCACTACACAAAAGTGCCTTGCCTTCAGACACTGGACGCTCCATCAGTGAAGGTTTTTAAGAAGAAACTGGACAGTCACTTGTCTGAGATGGTATAGTTATTCTGTTTGAACAAGGAGGTGGACTTGAAGACCTCCAAGGTCTCTTCCAGCTCTATTCTATTTATTTACACACACACACACACATAAAATAATATAATAGTGGAATACTTAAGCAGAGTTGAAAAGGTTCAAAAAAAGGGAAGGAGGAATATTTCAACCTTTTCAAATCTGCTGAAGTATTCCACTATTGTATTTCTTTTCCTCACTGGTATTTTCAAGGCAACCAAGTCAAAGTGTTTATTGGTAGGCTTGAGGCTTCAGGGGCTGGGATCTGTGGAAAACTCTCTCCTTAATGTGAGCATCACGTCAGAGATTTCCCCTTCAGAGCCTCAGGCAAGCTATGGGGGAAGGGGTTTTCTTAGCTCCCCACATTGTTAAATGTGGCAAAACTGCCTGCAACTGGTTATCTTTGCCAGAAAGAGGAACAGGAGTGTGTGAAATAGCAGTAAGGAAATTCAGTGAAGTCCTAGATCACGTTTTACCTATAGATGACTTTTGTCCTCAAGGTATATGAAAGTGACAGTGGAGACTATTTCAGCATCCTTGGCTAATATATATGCTAATATTAAAAGGAATCATGCAATACAGATTTTCAGAAAAAGTATCTTTCATCCCTGATACATTTAGGCAGTTTATAGTGGTCTAGTATTCAGATTTTGGCTAATGTGAGAACATGCTGTATGGTTGTAAATGTTGATGAGCCATGGATTGCAAAACTAACACATTAAAAATGGATTAGTCTTGGCAGGGACAGCACAATTTGAAAGCTAATCTAGCCTTGTTAATACTTGGATGAATATATCAGGCAATTCTAGGGTTCAGATGGAGAAGTCAAAAAACATCCCACAGAAACATCATGGTAAATAATGAATAATCTGCATTATTATAGAAATAAAAATCCTGCTGTAGAAGAACAAAGGATGCATGTGATAGTTATGGGAAGGTTGTTATTGACACTGAACAAAGGCCATCCTTTTCTCCCCATAATAAAAGAAGGTAACTTTGGAAGCAGTACTACAGTAGGCATTCAGTAATGTAGTTATAAAATAAATAAGCTGCAAAAATAAAGACAAGATCTGGCTTTAGATAAAGGGCAGAGTTCTATCAGTCCCTTGGTTTTTTTTTTAACAAACTTAAGATCAGAAATGATGGCTCTTTAAGAACTGTTAATAGTATCCCAGAAAATTGACTAAATGTAAACTACTACTAAATGTTGCTTTGAAACCAGGTATCCCATTCTATTTTTGTCACTCACCTTGAGCACCAGATTCAGTATTAGATTCCATTGTCAAATTCTGAGATATCCTTGGCCCAGTTGGGTTTTGCTGAACACATACGAGAGTCTACACCACAATGAAATTATGCAGTTTTAAAACCAGGATTAGCTAAATTTTCCAAACTGAATACAGAAATCTAGATGGGAAAGATTGTTCAAGTTTGTTGAAATGTGATATTTATATTGGAAGTACCAATATTGGTTTTTTATTTATTGGACTTCTATGCCGCCCTTCTCCCGAGGGACTCAGGGCGGCGTACAAGATAAAAACATACAAATACAAAAGTTAAAAAAAGAATTAAATTAAACATCCAATAAATACAATTTCATAAAATTTAAAAAGAATTCCACATGCTTCGATAGGAAAATGACTTGATGCATATATAAACAGACGCACAACATTTCATGCATAAATTGTGATATAACTGCAGGCCTGAAGCTTCAGATCTTCACAATCTTTCCTCTTTATGGCTCCTTCTACTTGTATTGCCTTCCCTGAATTCCCGAATTACGCAATTTATCGTCAAAATCCAACTACCCAAAATCTAATTTCTCTGCAGAGCAGTGTGCAATGTGCACTTCAGGTTTTCTGGTCATGCAAATCCCTGATGTACACAAAATTGAGTGGGCCTCTTTGCTCATTGTGGCAAGCTCTAATAAACTGCAAACAAAGATGGAATTAGAACGAGCTTGATATGTAAGGAAAATATGCTTCATCATCATTTGCTAGTTTCTTTGGCTTGGATGGATTCATCTTGTGGCTACAGTTTTCCACTTGTTCCCACTTCTCTTCCCAATAATAATATCATAATAATGCTGTGGTTTGGAAGTATTATTTGAGATCTTTAAAAAGGTTTCTACGTCGCAGGACATTATGGTGTGTGTAATCCCGTCCTGTTTTGCAGCCTGAATTACAGGTAGTCCTTGATTTACAACAGTTGGTTTAGTGACATTTCGAAGTCACAATGGCACTGAAAAGAGTGACTTACCACCATTGCAACAACCCCAGGATCAAAATTCAGACCTTTGGCAACTGACTCACATTTATGACGGTTGCCATGTCTTAGGGCCGTGTTCCCCTTTTATGACCAGCTGACAAGCAAAGTCAGTGGAGAAACCAGATTCACTTAACAACCGTGTGACTAACATAATTAATTAATTTTAGTTAATTGTTTTAGCAGGGTTAATTAATTTAATATAATTTTTAATTGTCTATTATTGTTATGGGTTTTAACTGAGTCGTGAGAAAAGGCGCGGTATATAAATCTTGTTATAAATAAATAAATAAATAAATAATGATCGCAATGATTCGCTTAACAAACGTGGCAAGACAGGCCGTAAGATGGAGCAAAATTCACTTAGCAAATGTCTCACTTAGCAACATAAAGGTTGGATTTAATTGTGGTGGCAAGTCGAGGAATACTTGGAGATTTTTCTAGCGTGTTGATATTTTTGGTGGCATCCGAAAATTCTGCACTCACCTTTTGGACCAATGTCAGTGGCATATAAATTTTTCCTCCCAATTTTGCTTGCAAAATCGATTCTTGTTCCTCCCTGCACAAGGTCCCTCCTTGAGTGCTTTCTTGGGCAAATAGCTCTCCCCGCCTGCATGAGTTACCCACGCATTTCTCGGTTTTGCGTCTTTCCATTAAAGCATTTTATGATAGATACAGAGACTCACAGATGTAGAGATAAGTGTCTGGACAGGATGAAAAGAGTGTAATTTTCTTTTTAACGAAGTGACATCAATTCCTGTCTCCAGTATTTATGCTGATATGAAAGTGAGCTCTTTCAGATAACTCTCAAAGCTAACTTTCTCCAATTTGATGGCTCCCAGATTTGATGCTTTGCTGCTCCCAGTATTCCCCTCTAGCATTTTCAATTAGAGAAAAATAGATGAAAAACAATGCACTGTATTTATTTGTCTGTTTATTGACCTTGACTATTGCTGAGTCAAACAGGACTACCGTCAGCAGGTAATATTGTACAGGTAGAACATCCAAGTAAATAGTAAAACACTAGAGTAGGAGTGTAAGTAAATTTATTTATTTATTTTATTTATTTAATCAAATTTATACCCCGCCCCTCTCCGAAGACTCGGGGCGGCTTACAGGATAAAATAAAATACATGGATAAGTATATAAATAAAATATACATTGTTTTGAAAGCTCATATAAACTGCAGGTCATTAAAAAGCTTACTTTGTACTTAGACACCTTGGTTACTTAGAGTTTTCAAAAATGCTTGTCCTAGCTTGTTGATTCTTACACTTTGCCTGTTTGGAGGAAGATCAGGCATCTTTTAATAATACATGCCTTGGTTAAGAAATGGGCAAATTTTCAACTTGAAGCCGCTATTGTATTTCTTTTTTGTCAGTTTTGAGAACTGTAGAAATCACACTAATCAATTGTAACGGAAAAATATGAGGGAATAGAGGGAAGAATTACTGCCATTTTCTTTGCAGGGAAAATGTTAAAAGTGGTATCTCTATGCCAGCTGCAAGTCTCACTCCAATGTAAAATGATGCAACCTAACTAAAGAAAGTTTAGTCAATTCTGGATTAGTTTCTTCCTGTCTGGATTATGGCAACATCTTCATCATCCTTTATTAAAAGAATATCTATAATCTTCAATTGATACTGAAATGCAAAAGCCACTTAGAGAATGTTTGCAGTGACATAACAAGTGATTAGAATCTTATGTTGCAACGCACCACTTACAATTTATTTCCTAGAATAAGACTAGCAATGAAACTTAACTCTTTAAATAGGTTTGGCTGGTTTTCATTACCACAGGGTTCCTTAAGGATGCTTTTTGAGAGTTTATTAAGTCAGTTCTCACTGGTCTAATCTTTGCACCCCAAAGGGTCCATTCAATTTCACACATACAGTGGAATATGTCTCTCTTTGTGTGACTATTTGTCCATTGCAATTGTTAATGGAATGCATGTATGTCATATTGCTATACATATAGTGTACGTTTTAAACATATTATACTTATCTGGTACATGCTGCATTTTCATATAATTATATATTTAGATCATTTATTGACTATTAAATTAGTAATGTGAATATATTAATCAGCTTGCCAAGTTAATTTAATGAACTTTATGCAACATGAGTGTAGGACTAAATACTTTGTTTATATTATCAGTAGGGAGTAATGTTCATACAACAACAAATAATCAGTGATTAAATGAGTGAGATAGTTTGCCAGTCTGAGTCAATGTATATTTGTATTCTCTATAAGTAGAACTCATTTATCATCAATTAAAAATATTGTCTGAACCTGCATTTCTGATTCTTCTGATCAACTCTGTATGACTCTTGAGACCACTAAACTCTAAAGAGACATCAATAAATATCCCTTTTATTTCCAGTGTGTTTTGTGCCTGGCTCAGAAGGAGACAAAATTGCAGTTGTAATGTATTTCTGCACATTATTTGGCAGGAGAAGATTTTAATCAGAAATTCAAAAATGGCAAAGTAAGTATTTTTCATTTGTCTTATTTTTCTTTTCTAATCTGCTCTTTCACTCATAATTTATTTTTTCTTCATTTCCTTGCCCTGTCAATTGTTAGAAAGTTATTATGCTGTATCATAGTAGTTAAAAACATGCAGTAAGTCCTGAACTCATTAGAAATATTACAATCCTTTTCCCTCTGTCTTCTTCTCATTGATTATACAGCTTTATCAAGTGTGACTTTTTGTAGAGTTGTAAATACTCTAATACAATCTCCACATTTGGAAGATGCATTAAAGTTTTATATTGATGAACATAATTTTAAAAATTGAGAATATTTTATCATTATCTTAACCACCATGATAATTGATTGTCGTCATCATCATCCTCATCATTATTTTTTACAAATTTGATTTGTAGAAATTGTTAATGGTATAAATTTAAATAAAAAAATCAGAAAGGATGGATTGAAAATAATACTCCATGAAAATATTATTATGGCTGCAATTCTTTGGTTTCTGTAGCATATACGTCAGAGGCAGAACTAAACCAGAAAGGTATCAGACATTCAATTATAGTGTTCTTTAAGATACTAAGCTTTACAAATGCTTTCAAAGATCAGTTAAGTTCCAGTATAAGTAAACTCTAATAGATGGCACTAATCAGGATGACAAGCATTTATTTTTCAATATGACTGTTCAAATAACAAATTTTTAGCAAATGCAAAAGAGTTCAAATATATGAAATAATTATGATGAACAAAAGGGATTTTTTTTACATTTTTCCTGTTTGCTTCTTTTTACCCTCCAGAAACTACTTAATTTAACTTTGAAAAATGAAAGGTATGTCGAACCAAACTTCCATGACAGAATTTCTGCTGTTGGAGTTCTCTGATATCCGTGGAATACAGATCATGCAATTTGTTGTGTTTCTTATTTTTTATTTGGCTGCCATTTCAGGAAATCTTATCATCATTTCCACAGTCATTCTTGATCACCAGCTACATACTCCCATGTACTTCTTCCTCATGAATTTAGCTATAACTGATCTTGGAGCTGTTTCTGTCACCATACCCAAATCCATGTCAAATTCTCTCATGAACACCAGATTAATTTCATATGTTGGCTGCATCTTTCAAGTTTCTCTCTTCCTCCTCTTTGCAGCTTCTGATTATATTCTCCTCACAGTTATGGCTCATGACCGATACATTGCTATCTGCAACCCACTTAGATATGAGGTAATTATGAACAAAGGAGCCTGCATCCAGATGGCAGGTAGTGCATGGCTCAGTGGATTTCTTTATGCCATTTTGCACACTGGCACCACCTTTGCCATGACTTTCTGTTCCAATGTTATTGACCAGTTTTTCTGTGAACTTCCACAGCTACTAAAAATCTCATGCTCTAGTTTATATCAAGTTGAACATATAATTCTTATTCTAAGTGTTACCATAGCATTTGGCTGCTTTCTCTTTATAGTTGTGACTTACATACAGATCTTGATAACAGTGTTTCGAATGCCCTCATCAAAAGGAAGACAAAAGGCTTTTTCTACATGCATTCCTCATTTCATTGTTTTCTCAATGTTCCTGTTCACTGGAATGCTTGTGTACTTGAGACCAATACCTAATATCTCCTCAGAAATCAATATGGTATTTGCTGTCCTATACTCAGTGGTTCCACCCATGATGAACCCAGTGGTCTACAGCATGAGGAATAAGGAAATAAAGGTTGCTGTATTGAAGCTTTTAAATAACTTTCTAAAATTGATTTAGAAATAAGTTTCTAAAATTGATTTGTTATTCTATAAAGGTATCTTTCCATGCATAGTGAAGATTCTTTATCTGTTTAGATACTGTTCTGCATTATATCAGCAAGCACATTACATATAAATTTCCTATTGTTTTCCCCAGCTGTTGAAATAAATAAGACAGTCTGAATTTATTTCCTTATTTTACAATTTTGCATACCACACTTTAAAATTGAATTGTCCCAGACTATTGGCAGCGCACTAATGTTACAATATAAATGTTGACATTAAAACAATCACAATAACACTGGTAAAAATGTAACAATACACAAATAAGCTAAAAATCTTCTCTGTGTGTGGTGACAAAGATTATTTTGTTTTGGTTCATCACACAGTCAGCCCAATGATTTGACTGCATTTGGCATTTTTATCCATCTACTGAAATCTTCTCTAGGGCATGGGCTAGCTAGGCACTACTATTATTATGATTAATCCTGTTCACACATGCACAAACACATCTCAAAATGGTAAACATATTTAATACATCTGCTTCCTATGTTCCACTATAAAAACAATCCTGTTGAGTGATTTTCTGCTCCAAGTGAAGTTGTTCCACTCATTTTCTATCCAGCATCAGTTGCTTGGGTTTAAAAAAAGTGTGTATCTATATTAACTTAGAGGTTGTGGCTGCAGTGTATTTATCTTTTGAATTATTATTTTTAATTCTATTAGTTGTACACATGATGATGATGATGCCTATCTTGTTTTGTATATACATTCAGTGCTTCTGTACCAGAGACAAATTCTTTGTTTGTCTAATTACACTTGGCTAAGTAGGGTAAAAAATAAAGACTAACTATTCATATGCTAAAGATATACATAATTCCCTGTATAGTTTGTATATCTTCCTCCTAATTAATTAAAGGAATAGAAATTAATTCAAGTGAAAAGAGTGAGGAAATTGTTACATATCAACATTGATAAAGTGGTATTCTGCTATAAATTGTATATTAAGTAAAATACACTGAATTTGATCTATGGGATGCATGGGATGATGACCTGTGACTGGGAAATGACAAAATTATTTATTAATTATAAATGCCTCTATTACCCTTCAAATGTTTGAAATCTATGTTTAAGATAATAGGGATAAAATTTTCAGAATTTTTTTTTTTCAAAATCACCATGAATCATCACTATTATTCATCAACCATTCCTTTTATTATTTAAATATTGAGAATTTGAAGTCTATCAATTTCACTATCAACATGTAAACATAGATATAATGTAAGTTGAATCTATTTAAATAATAAATTAGCTAATCTAATTATTGCTTTTTACCTTCCATTTTTTATGAATTGCATCTATATTTATTGGTTTCCTTAATAAATAAATATTTCTGTAATGCCTCTTCAATCAACATATTCTGAAGAGATTATGGGGAACTAGATAGACTTTCCATTATTAATGCATTTCAAATAAATTGTTTTTAAGTATCAGAAGTGCTATTGTAGGAGTTCCAAATGCAAGTCCA
>JANHFQ010005376.1:38402-49046 GCA_032468035.1 Aparallactus werneri | reverse complement strand
GGACCTAGAAACGGATGGATAAATTGGTGCAGGACATCTGGATAAGAATGGAGGATGTATATTGGTAGAAGAACTGGACCTTATGGTAGAACTGATAATGTTATTCTGGCAACATAATTGAATTTAAATCACAACCTGGTTTGGAACAAAGCAAGTTATATCTCATCTGTTGAAAGAGCTCGATTTCTTTATCCGATTGAATCCAAAATGAAATGTGGAGGGTTTCATTGCCATCAAACAATAATTCTAACAATTCTGGAGAAACACTGCTATATATATATTTAAAAAAATATTTTTGAATCCCAAAAGTAATTATTCAGTCTATACTTTTCTTAATATTTTAAATAAGAGGCATTTCCATATGCAACATGCAAACAATTACAGCCTTCTTAATTTGATGCTAAATAGAGAGAACCGGAACAGAGAACAAAAGCGCTACAAATTTATTCCATGCTACCTATGTGCCAATTTAATAAGCTATTTATTTAATAATAATAATTTAAAAGCAGAACTGAACTGTTTTACCTCTTTTCCATAATTTCCAACGTTAAATGCAGCAACTCTCTCTTGCTTTTTTCCCTTCTCTTTATCATCTCTAGAATCGTTACTGCACGACTCAGATCCCGCCTCAGTTTAAGCATTTTTTCATAAGAAGTTTCATCATTCTTTCGATTCTGCAAAATGTGGTAAATGTACAAATGAAACATATTTTTAGACACCAAAATATTAAATATTTTCAGACTTGAATGTTGTGAATATTTTTCAACTTGAAATATTATTTATAAATGCCATTTAAATTACTATGACTCTAAGGAGTTCAAAACAAAAAAAACCTCTGCAGTATTACAGTACAAAAATAGCCAATCTAATAATTGTAAAATACATTTATAATTATTAACAATGCTCACAATAATTCCAAATACAATGAAGTAACAATCATTTAGTCCACAAATGTTCTTTGGAACTGCCATACTTTTAAGAGCTTCGTAATTATCCATAATGAGTGCAATACAAATCTTATTTCTAGTGTAGGCCATTCCATAAGAGAGGAACTCCTGTAGAAAATTCTGGCTTCTGAATCCCCACTTATCAACTTCATGGGATTCTCATTAGGTATTTTTTGGAAGCAGAATTTGGGCAGAGATGTTAATTGGAATAAGCAGTCTCTGTAGGACTTTAAAAGTGGTAGTAGCATCTTGAAGTATACACAGAAGCAGACTGGCAACCAACACAGTTCAACAAGTGGGAGTTTCAACTACCTTTTTCCCATCCAGACTCTTACAATCACCACTGAGGCAAGACTCCCAGTTGATTTGAGATGAAAGCTTATACAGTAACTTGCATACTGATAACAACGTACTTATAAAAGGGGGAGAGGTTTGAACACTAATACATCCCATAATGAAGTGTCCATGTGACTAGTCCCATACATAACAGCTAAAGCCATGAACCTAAAGCCATGAGCCCACATCACAGCTAATACTCAGATGATCTAGAGCAGAGGTGTCAAGCTCAAGGCCTGCAGGCTGGATTGCAACGGACCGGCCCACAGTGCCTATGCAGTCAAAAGGGGGCACAGAACAACCTGTGCAAGCCCTCCTGCACCCTGTTTTGGCTGGCAGGGTGCTGCAGGTTTCTGTCACTTCCTCCCCTCAGGAGCATAACTACAATGCCAGTCCTCGAAGAAATCCAGTTTGACACCTGATCTAGAGAGATACTTTAGGATCATACTCCTACTATAAGGTATAAATAATCACTACCAATGCTATTTCCTAGGCCTGAAACCTCACAGAAGTTTTCAGATAATCCATTTCTTTCTGAGTCATCTGCAGATATCTAATAATCACCTTCTCAACAAACTCCCCAAGAACAATGTGTGATAGCTGTCCACTGCAGCAGGGTTAAATGTTAGCTTCTTAAGGGAAGGATGTACAATGCCTCTTTCAAAGTTATCCTAAAAGGTATGTACCATGGTTGGATCCATTTCTCCTATCCCCTCCTTGGGAGCGTGCACAAGTCAAATGGGGTAGGATCAACTCATCTCATCCCAAACTGCCAGGATCAATATGAGCTGCAGTGGAACAGTGGTTAGAGTGCAGTAATGCAGGCTACTTCTGCTGACTGCCCACTGCCTGTAATTTTGCAGTTCAAATCTCACCAGGCTCAAAGTTGACTCAGCCTTCCATCCTTTCGAAGTCGGTAAAATGAGGACCGAGAATGTTGGGGGCAACATGCTGACTCTGTAAACCACTTAGAGAGGGCTGTAAAGCACTGTAAAGTGGTATATAAGTCTAAGTGCTATTGCTATCAATCTGTTTCCCAGGAAATCTTGAAACACAAGAGCCTCACTTCTCTGGACTCTGTTCAACTAGCTTCCGATTCCAAATGAAAAAAGTGATTTTTATCCACAAAGAATTTTCTTAACATTCTCACAGGATTTTCCCCTCTTCCTTTTTTTTCTGTAAAAGAATTTGGACAGTGATCTATACTGGGAATAAAATATTAAGTCCATACTCACTTTTCGAGTCTGCATCTTTTCTGTTCGCCTTCTAAATGCAACATAAGGATCATTTGTGCTGGACCCATCACGTTTCTCCTGTTTCACTGCTGAGATAAGAGAGGGGCCTCGGCAGTTTTTTCTCTTTTTAATCCAATATTCGTATACTTCTCTAATCAGTTCATCATCTTCCTTCAAGAGTAGTTTGGCTTCCTGCAGGCTGACTGGCTAAAGGTAAAATCCAAGTATGTCATTTTTATATATTTATATTCTTAAAACAATTTCAAATTAGAAATAATACTATACCTGCTGACCACTTCCTTTTTCAAGTCGATCTATCATTTCTTCAAATTGCAAAGGAGAAATATCTATTCTTTTCTTCAGCTTATTCACAAAGGCCTCATCTTCTGAATCCAAATCATAATCCGGTTGCTCAGCATCCAAACTAAAAGCTGAAAAGAGAAAAATACTTTAATGTGTTTTAATATTTTAATAGAGCTTAATATAATCTTTAAACTAGAAGAATTTAAAAATATGCATATATTCCTGCCATCTTAAAATCTACTGATTATAAACTTATATTTCTTAATAAATTTATTTATTTATTTATTCGATTTATATACCGCCCTTCTCCTGAGACTCAGGACGGTGTACAGAAAACATAATAATATACAATTAAAATAGATTAAATAAGTAAGACCAATTAAAAAGTAGTTAAAATTAAAATTAAAAAACCCCCTTTAATCCAGGCCAGCCAACATAAATAGCCAGGTCTTCAGCTCCCTATGGAAGGAGAATATCCTGAGAATATGCATTTAGGGTAGCTAATCCTATCTAGATAAGACAGAATGTATGTTTGAAATATCAAATGAATAATTGTCAATATTTATAAGATAGCCTTCACTGGATAAATCAATTTTTCATTAAGAGCTATTTAAATATATAGTTTTCAGGATGAGTAAGAAGACTTGACAGATCTATCCCATCACCAATAGTCCTTGCTCACTGACTGCTTTGTTCTAAGTTACAATTGTGCTGGAAAAATAATTTTATAACCAATGTTCTTTACAACCTTTTACACTGGCCATCATTCACATGATTGCCATTATAATAATGTTTTGTCCAATAGCCAATCTATTGTTTTACTTATTTTTTCCTTGGGAAATGTGCTGGTGCCAGCAGCTGTGAGTGTGCTATGCAAACTGTCCAGTATATTCACCACTGTGTGTCTGCTTATTTTTTCATAATCCCTTTCTCTTCAAACTCTCCACTTTGGAGTACCGACCAGAAAGATTGCCTACAGAAAGTTCCCACCCCCTGCAGAATTGAGAAATTGGAGAAAGAGATTACAACAAAATACACAGGCACACAATGGGGAATACACAGAGGAAGAAATGCACTAGTGCCAGCAGCCATCTATACACAATGCAACAGCCCAAGGTATTCCCCATATTGTAAGATGGTATCATGGCCCTGATCCTGCGGTTCTTTAGGGAAGCACTTATAATGTTACTCTATTGATTTATTTACACCATCTGTTTTACTATATTGCATGTGAAAGAAAAAAATGTCATTTTGTAATCTGTAGGATATCAATTGACTAAATAAAATTCAGAATTGTTTTCCATTGTATACAGGTGGTCCTTGACGTACAACAGTTCATTTAGTGACCATTCAAACTTACAGCATTGAAAAAAAATGACTTATGACTGTTTTTCACACTTACGACCATCATAACATCCCCATGATCACGTGATCAAAATTCAGAAACTTGACAACTGGTTCATATTTATGATAGTTGCTGTGTCCTGGGGTCATGTGATCCCCTTTTGCGACCTTCTGACAAACGAAGTCAATGGGAAAGCCGAATATACTTAACAACCACATTACTAATTTACCAATTGCAGGGATCCACTTAACAACTTGTAGCAAGGAAAATTGTAAAATGGGGCAAAACTCACTTAACAATATTTTACTTAGCAACAGAAATTTTGGGCTCAATTGTGGTCATAAGTTGAGAAGTACCAGTAGCACCTCTCCAATTCCGTTTTCTTTGACCGAATTTAAAAAACTCTATCTGATGTTAAAAGTTTGATGTAAGTTTGTTAGTGAGGCGAGTACAAAAATTTTCAGTTTGTTCACGTTATCTCTGAACACATTACAAATTAGCTTAGCCTACATTTAAAACTATATAGTACTATGACATTGCATGCAATGTTAATTACATCAAAAAGTGTTATAAAGATACTCTGTACAGGCAGTCCTTGACTTACATAAACACAATTGGGACTGGAATCTTAGTCACTATTTGAAGTGGTCATTAAGCATGACACCCTCATGGCTCTCCCAAGGTTGTTAAGTGACCACATGAGTCATTAAGTCGACAAGAGTGAAAGTGCTGCCTTCCAAAGGAGAAAAGCACAGAAGATAACTCCTGCAGCAGGCAGAAACAAACCTTGGATCTTTGAAATCCAAGCATATTGCTGCAGCCTGCTACTGATGTTCCCTTCCCTACCATGCAAGGAGGGGAATTTCTTGGAGGGACTATAAGAATGGGCTCCATTTTTGCAGCCCTTTGGAAGACTTTTTCTTCTCTCCATGAGCTGAAGGGAACTCATGTACAATGGAACCTCGGTTCATGAACACTTCCTTTTGCGACGTCGGTTTCCGATCAAAAATTCCAGCCGAGTTTTGAATCAGTTCATGATTCAAAACTTGGTTGGTGGAAAAAAAATGTGCCGATTTTGCCTTCTGCACATGTGCAGAAACTGTTGTGGCATGCGTGCATGAGCATAAGCATCACTTCAGAATGTGACCAATTCGGAACACAACCACATTCCGGGAACAGCTTGTGGTCGCGTTCCAAGGTTCCACTGTATTGGGTTGGAGAAACAAGAGGAGATTTCAAATATTCCTGCTTTGTTTCTCCTTCCTAAGGATTTCACCTCCCATTAAATGAAGGAGAGAGGAAATCTTTCAGGAGGTGACAGCATCTTGCAATCTTCCCTGCCAGCTTCCTGCACTGTCTTTCTGGAAAAGGTAGAAGAGATTGCAAATAGTGATTACATGATCACGGGGCACTTGTCATCCAATCTTAAATACAAACAGGTTGTCAAAAATTCAGATTATGATCATATAATTTGACAGCTGGAAATTCTTTGTAAAAGATACTTTCCAAGCCATTCTAAGTTTGAAAGGTTTTTTAATGACTGGTTGTAAGTTGAGGACAACCTGTATTTCATTTTTTAAACACTATCGTATTTTATTATATATAAGAAAGCACATACATAACAAAACTTTATGTTGAGCTCAATATTTTTGTGCAATGAATTTACTTAGTAAATCCAATTACTTACTTACATGACTCTAACCCTAATCTTTCTTTATATCCAGAGGAGATTGCGAGTCTACAAAACTATTTTTATTTTTAAAAAGCAATCCAATTAATTTTAAATATTCAGTATAAATATATACTCACGTTGTATGTGAATAAGCTGCTTTGGCATTTTAAATTCTCCAGGGTATATTGATTCATAATAGGCAATATTACTTTCTGCTTCTGGGACTGGTATAACCATATTATCCCGTTTCTCTCCATATACTTGCTGTGCTGAAATAGCCCGCTGGAGATGATGTTCCTACAGTTCATTAACAAAAAACGACAGATGAAATACACACTCTGTATGTATATGTGTCTAAATAATGTTAATGTGGAAACAGAACAATTGAATTAGTATTAACTTGTTTCAGCCAGGTATTTTTGTCTATATATATTGAACTTTATATAGATTCTTAGCCTCTGTTGAACTTATTACAATATTTTAATCGATTTTCACATTAGTAAAAGTAAGCCAAAATCATAAACACATAACTGAAAAATTTGTCAAAAGATTTCAGAATGCATTTGTCATTTTTGCCTATGATGTTTGTTTGAAATATATTTTGAGACAATAAAAATAAAAAGAAACAAATTAAGCACTGATTGTTGCTTGTTCCTAAGAGTTTTTTTTAATAAAATAATTTAAACAAGTAGTTCTAGTAATCATGTAAGCAGAGCACCAACTAAACTTACTCAGCAATCTATGAATTTCTTCCAGTCATTAAAAAAATGTTTCTACTCCTCAAAGGAAATCTGTTGCTCTCTTTTAATTCGATGAAATTACAAGCTATCATATTCACTATTTTTAAGGATAAAACTATCCCTTAATGAAATGAGAGGACATATGCTTAATGCTGGATCACCCTTTCCTATAACATGTAATTAAGATACAGTTACAATTGTTACAGCAGCTTGTTCACATGCTTTAAACTATGCAAAGTCCAATCACATTTTCAATAATCAACAAAGTGTTAATACTAACAGATTAAAATACAGTATCCTTCCAATACTGTTTAGGAATGGAATCTAATGTTACTGCTAAACTAACAGTAGTTTCCAAATAGTCTAAATGTGATTAACTAGGCAAAAGGAAAGAAGATTATTCACCAAACTACATGGACTGAACCAACTCTGCATCCTTACTATTTTCTGAACCATTTGCAACATGTCAAAAAGATCAGCAAGACCCTCTTATGGACCCATACACATTTTAATAATTCATATTAATTCAGTTATTTTGGACCAAAAGCATATATGGTAAATATTGAGCACCAATCAATCTAAAAATAATTTTCTGAATAATCTCAAATGTGTTAAAGCATGGGTGTCAAATTCGCAGCATCATGTTACGTATTATGATATTTTTCTTTTTGCTGAGCTGGGGTGGGCATGTGACACATCCGGCCTGCGGGCCGGGCCGCCAGTTTGACACTCCTGTGTTAAAGGCATAAGGCTGACTGTCATTGTTTTAACTTCTATATTTTGATTCCTTTTCTCAAGTTCTTTTTTTATTCTATCTTCTACTGATTCCAGGTATTTAACAGACTGCCAAAAACTCTTGCCTATCATCACGTTAGTGATTCCTGTGTGACAACTGCACTTCAACCTGTTCCAGGCATTTCAGTTTATAGGGAGTATCGAAGGAACAATTGCCGTGCGCTATCAGAATGTTTCCAAATGTTAAAGCTTCAAGTACTTGGGATTATTAAAGTGCTGAAAGATTTATACGTTAGCATATTTGTAATTATTTTATTTATTTATATAGCATATTTACACAATGACTCCGAGTAGCTTACAGTATGACAAATTAAACACCATATAACAAACCAAAAGACAATCAGAGATAAATGAAATAAAAGCAGAAAAATAGAAATTAGGATTTTAAAATAATTTTAAATAGTTCTTCTGATCAGCCAAATTTGGTTTTTATGTTTTGTTTTGCTTACTTCAGAAACAGAAAACCACATTTAATGAACTACTATCCTCAAAATGATCTTTATATTGAATAAAAAGCAAACATGTCTACTTAATATAAATAAAATACAAGGGTTTCTTTCTCTCTCTCTCTGTGTACCTTCAAGTCAGCCTTGACTTTTGAAGAGTGCCTGGACAAATTCCTGGAATTTTCTTGACAAGATTTCAGAAGTGGTTTGCCTCTGTCTCATTCCTAGAGCTGAGAGAGAATTCCTGGGCCAAAATCACCTAACAGACTGTGTATAAAAGAGGACTCATGGTTTCCTGGTTGCCTGATACGTTGACCTTTATAACAAACTGTTTATTTCTTTTCTGACTGCTAATAAGTAGTAAAATAGTAAAAGTAATCAAAACTTTTACACTGGAGAGAACAATGCACAAATACAGGTAATCCTTGACTTAAGACTACAATTGAGCCCCAAATTTCCATTGCTAAGCAATTCAGTTAACTGAATTTTGCCTCATTTTATGACCTTTTTGCCACAGTTGTTAAGTCAATTACTTCAGTTAAATTAGTAACATTATTAAGTGAATCTGGCTTCCCCATTGACTTTGCTTTTCAGAAAGTCACAGAAAGTGATCGCATGACCTCAGGACACTGCAATTGTTGTTAAAAATGGTCACTAGACAAATGACTGTAAGTCAAAGGCTACCTGTATAGATATAGAATTGCTCACAGAGTGGTAGAGAAAAAAAAGGATTCCCTCCCCCCAGTTACTTTATAGATAATATTTTTATATTCTTTACCAAGCGTATACGGACTTAAAGGGTGACTGCTATATTTTATTCTGTATGCACAATAATATAATAACAGAGCTGGAAAGAACCTTGGAGTTGAGCATTTCTAACCTTTCTGGCTTCGTGGACCTGTGGGTGAGAGAGATGGTTCCACGCAAGCGGTGGGTGAGCACACGCAGCTCTGTTTGTGCAAGTGATGGGCATTTGCCTGCTGCTTCCCCAGCCCAGTTCAGAATAGACTTTGGCCCTATAGGAACCCTTGTTCTAGTCCAACTCTGTATCATTTGAGACAAAATGGTTGTCCAATCTCTTCTTAAAAACCTCCAGTGTTGGAGCACCCAGAACTTCTGGAGGCAAGTTGTCCTACTGATTAAATATTCTGTCAGGAAATTTCTCCTTAGTGCTGTTACTCCTCTCCTCGATTACTTTCCATCCATTGCTTCTTGTCCTGGTTCCAGGCACTTTGGAGAATAGATTGACCCTTTTCTTCTTTGTGATAGCCCGAGATATTGGAGCACTGCTATCATGTCACACTAGTCCTTTTTTTATTAAACAAGACATACCCAACTCCTGCAATTGTTCTTTGAATGTTATAACCTCCAGTCCCCTAATCATCTTTGTTGCTCTTCTCTGCACTCTTTCTAGAGTCTCAACATCAATTTTATGCCATGGTGGCAAAAACTGGAAGCAGTACTCTAAGTGTGGCCTTACCGAGGCATTATAAAATGGTATTAACACTTCACGTGATCTTGATTCTATCCCTCTATTTATGTAGCTTAGAACTGTGTTGGCTTTTTTGGCACACCGCCAGCTCATATTTAAGTGATTGTCTACTAGGACTCCAAGATACTTCTTGCAGTTACCACTATTGAGTCAGGTGCCATCTACTCTATACCTGTGCATTTGGGGTTTTTTGGCCTAAATGTAGAAACCTAACTTTTCTCACCACTGAATTTCATTTTGTTAGATAGGGCCCAGTATAATTACATCTCTATAAAACTGGGTAGATAAATATTACTCCAGGGAGCTGGATACAATTTACAGAGCAGCACATAGAATACCAAGTCTTCCAGAACAGGAACTTTAGAAATACAAAAACACTATGGTATAGGAACCCTCTTGTATCTCCTCTTCACATATGCTGGCGGAACAGTAAAAAAATGCAAGTTTATGAAAATTTGTATAAAAAGTAGCTTATTAAGGATTGAGTAGGCACAATCCATTATAGAATTTCACCAGCAAAACAAGCTGAAAAGAGGTATGGGTAGTTTTTGCTTACAGATAGTACTTGGGAATGGGAAATCCATCATTAAATGGTATTGTCCTAAGGCATAATACCAAATGACCCCCATCAACTTGCTATAGCAGTTCCAGCTGCTGTTGTTAAGTGAACCCCTCATAATCTCCATTTGCAACCTCCTAGTTGTTTCTGCATTGACTTTGATAGTTGGACACTGGCAGTTAAGGTTGCAAATGACAATCATTATGATTGTGGGATGCTGCAACTCTCATAAATGCAAGCTGGTCACCAAGCACCCAAACCACAGTAATGTGTTTGCAGATGATAACTACAAGGACTGTGAGAAAGATCCCTCATTCAGCTGTAATAACTTTAATCATTAAATGAGTGGATGTTAAATGTGGACTACCTTACTATATACTAATCGTCAGTCCTGTAAAGAGTCAACAGAAGTTAATCTCTAAGGATTTTCTTTACAATTGACTTGATACTGGTACACATATTCTTCAGGCATCAAATATAATTTCAAATATTAACAAAAGAATCAAGCTCACTGACCCCTGCAATCTAGTATTGGGCATTTAAATCAGTATTTTATAGTACGAAGAAATAGTTTTATCACTCTACTAGCTGATTACCCGGCGTTGCCCGTGTATTTTTTTGTGGGGATGCATTATTTTAAGGAGAAAATAAATGTTAGAAATGAGACAGGAGGTACTGAAATGTTGGAGAAGTAACGGTGTTTTATTGCAAAATTGCCCAGGCATAGTTGGGGGTGACATTGTTAGTAGCTCAATGTGTCATGCCTTTCCTTTC
>JANHFQ010005376.1:4754-15615 GCA_032468035.1 Aparallactus werneri | reverse complement strand
CGGAGACGTCTGTGTACAGTACTAGCTCTTCGGCTTTGAAACGGAGATGAGGACCGCCCCCTAGAGTCAAGAAAGACTAGCATGTATGTGTGCTGGGAACCTTTACCTTTACCTTTATGTATGCATGCATGCATGCATATATTTATTTGGCCGCAGGGTCACACTTCTGCATTCTGATCATTTAGTTTAAATAGGAAAACTATTAATGCCTGATATAACAAGAGGTTTTAGTTTTTAACTGGCTTTTCAGCATGATGCTGATTATAGCTGTGAGAGAATGACTTGTCCTAGGTCATTTACTTGTATTCCATGCCTAACAGATAATGAAAACTTGATTTTTCCCACTCCTAGTCCAGCATCCTAACCATTACAGTATTGGCTCTCCAGGAGTGAAATTAATATAACCATTATGTTAAATAGGTTCAAAAGGGTTGTTCATACAGCTTGAAAACTGAAAACAGAGACATTGAAAGAATGCTAAAGATAGGATAGATTACATTTTTTGGAATGCAGGAAATTTATTGGGATAGTTTTCAAGGTGAAAAATATAGTGCTTTATTATGTATTAAAATGTTTTCAAAGTTTGGAATGAAATATTTATTATTCATTTTTGAAAAGATTATATAACCAACACAATGAATGCAACAAAACAAATAAAACAAAAGACAACTGACAACTCATCTCCAGGCGCAAGGAAGAAAGGAGGAAAGCATAGCAAATATGAAGCTAGCCCAATGGTTTTAATGCCTGCAACTCCCAAAGAAACCATCACACAGTATTCTCTGGGTCTTACCTCAGGAAATAAAGATAGAATGTTTGATGAAATGGATATGCTTAGGAACATTACAACACATCTAAATGAGGTAGGTTAATCATTAACATTGTTTATTATTCAATTTTTATCTCTTGTTTGTATGTAATTGAATCAAGGCAGTGAAGGTACCTATTACTACATCATCTTACTTTACTCACAATTACAACTCTGTAAATAGATATCTCTTTTTGAAAATTAATGTACTTTTTCAAGGAACCTAAGGGAATTAAATATCAGAGAAGCATGGATTTAGATAAATGTGTTATTCAGGATAGCCAAACAAAAGATTATGATTTTAAGGAGGCTTCATTTGTGGAGTTTGTGAAACAGGAAAAACATTTGCCCTATAGCCTTGCAAGAAATACTACTTGTTAGGAGAAGAGCATGAGGTTGCCATAAGGCCGGTTGCTTTTGCAATAAAATTGAGCATCATATAGCATTGACCAAGGTCCTCTGCAAAAAAATATAAAGCTAAACTGGATGCTGCTAGGCCCTG
This sequence comes from Aparallactus werneri, assembly GCA_032468035.1. Taxonomy (NCBI): domain Eukaryota; kingdom Metazoa; phylum Chordata; class Lepidosauria; order Squamata; family Lamprophiidae; genus Aparallactus; species Aparallactus werneri. The sequence continues at coordinate 14,305 of JANHFQ010005376.1, read as the reverse complement.
GAATTGAGTGAATATGGGCTGAATCCTGCAAGTTTTTTGGATGGCTGGATTTGAAGCAAGCATCAGCCTACAGGCTATAACTACTCTCCAGTCACTGAGAGTAGCTTCTGCTGACCAGCTTTAGGCTCCATTGCCTGGCTAAATAGTGAGCTTGGGAGCAGGACAAGGCTTAGAGAATCCTGAGGGACAGAGGAAGACTTGGGAAGGCTCTTGGATTGCCAGATGTGAAATAGGCCTTGGCCTACAGGCTGTAACTGCCTTTCATCTGCTGGTTGCTTCTGTTGACTGGCTTTAGGCAATATTGCCTGCCTGAATAACCAGCTTGGGAGCAGGCTTAGGCCTGTGGAACCTTGAGGCCCAGGAAGCAGAGCACTGGGTACCTCAGAATGAGGAAGCCTTGGAGACTCAGAGAGGTTTGCAGGAGTGTGGTAGAGTCTGGGCATGTGATAGGCCTCCAAAGACCTCCCCCCACTCCTGTGATGCCTCATGTTCCACCTAATGACACACACATTTGTTTAATGCTTGCATTGGGGAGAGCAGGGATAGGAGGTTGTTAAATAAGATGTGTTACTTAACAGCCATCATAATATGTGATTGTAATGGGCATGTGATTGTAATGGGCAGGTTCCATTATGGTCAGAAGTTGAGGACTACCTGTATATTTAAAAAGATCACATTATAGAAGATGAATGTATTTACACAATAAAGATCAGTGTGTGCTTTGGTTTGATTAATGAATTTTTCTCTTAACGTGAACAAAGGGTATTGCCAGAGAATATGACTTTAATAATTAAAAGTTAAATTAAAAATTAATTTAATTAATAATTAAATTAAAAAGACTTATTTAATACAAGTATTTTTTTGCTGAATCTTTATTTTCTTGCTATAATCCAACAACCAACCATTCAGATTGAGAGTTATTATTTATTACTTGTAACACAACAGAACAATAGTGTAAAAAATGAAAAATGAAATTGAAGAGCATGTTTGAACAATGTAGCTTATGACTATTATATTGAAAAGTCATCCTCGGGTTCTAATCGAGGATGTAGCAAATAATTGGAAAGTAAATCACATAATATTTGAATATTATGTATTATATTTGAATAAATGGCAATTACTTAGTTTAATGTACATTTTCCAGAATGTTTTATCTCTCAAACATAAAGGCCGATATCAGCAGATGACACTATGTAGCTGGTCTGAAAAAAAGGGTTGGTTAAATGGATGGGAATTCTTTGAAAATTCCATTGTTGTAAGTGAACTGAATAATTGAAAAAGCGATTACAAAAGAAGGAGGAGGAGAAAGAGAAGGAGGAGGAGGAGGAGAGGTATGGAGCTTGATTATTTGAGGAACTAACTCACCCAATGACATCTAACCATCTCATAAGAAAAGGCTTTTTGTAGGTCCCATCTACAGAGTGTTTTCTGAAAAAGTGGCTAAATGTACTATTTGTGAATTATAGTGCTCTCCTGATGACTAAATTAACATTTATTTATTTATTAAATTTATACCCCGCCCTTTTCCTTGGACTCAGGGCGATTTACAGGGCAGAATAAAACAAATATGTACAATTAAAACTAATTAAATTAAGCCCTCTTAAAACTATAAATACGTTTAAAATCCCATCCCACCCTATTCATCTAGGCCGGCCAGTTGGAATAGATAAGTCTTCAGTTCCCTGCGGAAGGAACGGAGGTCTGGGATTGTACGAAGGGCCGGTGGTAACTGGTTCCACCAAACGGGTGTCCCCACAGAGAAGGCCCTCCCTCTGGGCCCAGCCCAATGACATTCTGCGGCCATCGGTTCCCTGAGGAGGCCCTCCCTATGGGAGCGCACCGGGCGATGGGACGCCGGAGCCAGATGCTCCCTCAAATAAATCGGACCTTGATCATTAAGGGCTTTAAAGGTTAAAACCAGCACCTTGAATCTCACCCGGAGTGCAACTGGTAACCAATGCAGCTCGTGGAGCAGTGGCGTTATATGGGAGTATCAGGACACTCCCATAACTGCTCGCGCGGTCACATTCTGCACCAGCTGGAGCCTCCGGATGGAACCCGAGGGCAGCCCCATATAGAGCACATTGCAGCAATCCAGACGGGAGGTCCCCAACACATGAGTAACTGTTCGAAGGGCATCCCGTTCCAGGTAGGGGTGCAATTGTCACACCAGGCGAACCTGTGCGAAGGCTCCCCTCATCACGGCGGCCACATGATCATCTAATGTGAGTGCCGTGTCGAGGAGGACCCCCAAATTGCGCACCCTACTCACAGGGGGCAACACCTCTCCCCCTATGGACAAAGTTGGTAATATCTGGACATCCCAGGATGCCGATACGAACAGCCACTCAGACTTGGCGGGGTTCAGTCGAAGCCTGTTCCTACCCATCCAACATGGTGTTGTATTAATGTTTTGTTTACATGGTGATTTCATTCTGGGTTTTTTTTGGTATCGTTTAAGTTTAATTGTCACCCAGAGTCACAAATGAAAGATTTGTGTATAAACTAAATAAATACTGTTAAGTAAATGCTAAGCACCCTTGGATGATATGTATATTTTGTCATCAGTGATCAATCTTGATTTGAGGCAGTCTTTTCTTTTATAATGTTACAAGTTTTGAAAACTACAGGTTGTTGAACACAAATGCATAAAAGTTACTAAAATGAAAGGAAAAGAGAAGCCTATCTTAGATAAGACTTAATAATAGAGGTTTCTAACATTAGGAAAATAAGAAGCATTGCCAATGAGAGATTAGAACATTATTTGGATCTTTTTGCAGATTGTACATACAATGGAAGATGTCTATATAAAGGAAGGTGAAGTTAAAGAAAGTAAAGAAGAGGAGGAGGAAGAAGAACTACCTGTAAATAACATTACATGCTGTTTAAATAGGTCTCATTTTACCATGAGTGGATTGGTTTACCAAACCATTGGTTTTAGACTAAACACATATTAATGAACAATAACAAAAGATATACATATTAATGAACAATAGCAAAATATGTAATACAGATAGTTTTTATTTAACTATCACAATTGAGACCAGTAACTTGGTCATTAAGGAGGTGGATGCTAAGCGAAACCGCACTTTTGCTTACGACCTTATTTGAGTTTTCCTTTATTTTACCTGCAAAGGTTGCAAATTAGAGGATTGGTGGCAAAATTATTTTTTCATCACTATTGAATGGTCACTATTGAATGGTTAGTTGCTAAATGAGGACTAATAACAATTTGTTCTGAATTATTACGTTGTGAAATTATGCATAACTACTATTAATGTTAGATTCCTTGACTTTGACCACTTACAATCTAAATTCTGGGCTCTATTGTGGTCATAAATTTAAAACTACCTGTACTGCCATAGGCTTTATATGAAGGTATTTTTGAAGACAATTCAGAAGCTACAGTATAACTGGTGTAGAATACAGCAACCAGTTTTCTGACTGGTTTAGAAGTATAATACTTATTCTAGAGGAACTGTATATGTTACTAGTAGAACTCTATTTCAAGCTTCAAGTTAATACTTTATAAAACCTCTTAGATTGGATCCCTATTATCAGCCGGATTGTTTTCTTTATGTAGAATCTATCTAATCTATATATACTAAGTGAGATTATTCTTTGCTAGCTGCCTAAAAAAATATTAGGGGGTCTGGAGTCTAGAAATTAAGCTCATCAGCCCCTATGAAGCAATTTCCCCCTAGGTCTAATAATTTATTTACTTCGATGATGTTCCAGAAAGTGATGAAACTAGTTTTTATTAAGGGACATGTTAACTTGTAAGATGGCAGCTATGCTTTTATTTATAGTTTTTATATATTCTGTTAATTATGTGGCTTTATGAATAGATTTTTTATTTTATTATTGTTTTATCTGTTATAAAGCCCCTAGAATCAAAGGAATACGCAACATATAAATTTTAGTAAATAAACAGTTTATTCACTGGAACCTACCATTTCAATTTACATAGGGTAGTATCCTAGCTAATATTTTCATTCTTAATTTATATAAATAAATGCTGTCATTACTTCATGTAAATGATAAAACTTGTAAATTTATTTTAAAAATAAGAGTTGTAATAAGATTATCATAAATCTCAGAAATAGTTTTCCCTAGCAATATTTCTAAAATAAAGATACTATATGAATATTTTTCTCATTAGAAGGAAGATTATGAAGATATGACTTCTTTCCTGATATGTTGTTCACAACTTAGGACACAATTGGAAAATGCACTACGTGAAGAAAAGCAAGTATGTATAATGTTAATTGTACTGCATAAGCATAAGATTTTATTTACTGTTAGTTGTCATGTTTTGTTATATTTGAAAAAAATTCAGCTATAGTATATATAATAATAACTACCACTTTCTTTGGAAATTTAGAATAGATGTGGAAAGATGCTTCTCTGCCTAAAAATTCAATTATATCAAGGACAATTTCAGAACTGTTACCAATTTTATTTTTGCTAGCTGTAGGCTCTAAAATGAGCAGTCTTCTGTTTCAACAGAGTGGTAAGCACATGGTAAATCCCGTCTCAGGGCTGTAGCCGGTGGGGGGAAGTAGGGCAGTGCCTGTACTAGAGAAATATTTCCCTGTACTGGGGGCTGGCCGCCCCCCCCCTCCATGAAAATCCATGATCCATCTGGGGAGAACAAGAACTAGAGATCCCTATTGTTCTCTGAAGGGACTTGGCAGCCATGACAAAAAACAGAGAAGGGATTTGTCTGCGGCAAATTGTTGTGCGCCCTCTGGCTGGTCCCGTCCCCTACCCAGTCACTCGTGACTCATTTGCAGCATGGGAGCGCCATTGCTTCCTCGTCGCAGCACCAGCCTGTAAGTTTCTTGGCTTCTTGCCTTTTTCATCCGCCCGCCTGCCCAGCCTGCTGCAGTGCTGCTACTATCTCGCTGCTCACTAGCAGCGCTGCACTCACCTCAGCTGCCTGCCTGCCTGCCAGCCAGTAAATTCTGTTTGTGGCCTCTGGGGGAGGGCGGTAGCGCTGCTGCACAGGCACAGCTGGGACAATATATATCAACTCACAAAAGTTACTTTGGTACAATTATTGTTCCAGGGTTTCCAGATTTAAAAAATCAGCTCACCCGAATTCCAAACTTCTGCTCAGATCTTAAAATCCTTCTCCAGCACATATTTGTTCCCGGAATGTTCCGACTTGGTGGGGGCCATAATGGCCACCATCTACTCGGACATCAGCTAAGGGTGTACTGTCCAGGGCAAGGAGGGGAGATGTGGCTCCCCTCAACTCAACTGGAAAACCCCCCCTTCGCTTCACAGCCCCTCCAGGGCTGCTTAGATCCCTCGTGGGACACTCGGATCGATGGTCCTGTGACAGAATCGCAGAGCTCGTGAAATCTGCATGCAGTATCGTCGGGGCTCAAACCGGAAGTCTCCGATAATGACAACTTTTACTATTCCAGTTATTCATTAGCAGCTGGACTAGCAAATAATGATGTTGTAATCAATATTTTTGAACTCCCCCAAATTGAAGAAAGCATGTATAATCGATTATCCATAGGTAGTGAACTATTCTAACTGCTGTTTCCTTTTTAAAAACACAATGATTGTATTAAAGTTTATTCTTGTAGAAAGTTAGCACCCACCCCTCTCCTAGAAGAATGAAATATTCTAGGAAATATTTAAAAAGCAAAATATTATGCTTCCCTGGATGAGAAAAGGAGAAACATACTCTTTGGAAACAAATTCTTTGGAAAATGCAAAATAGAAGAGTGCTACCTACCCTGTGTGCGTGGCTTGGTAGGTGTGGCTATGCGGTCAGCCAATCAGAGGTGGTATTTGCCAGGGTCGGCCAATCAGAGGTGGTATTTAAGAGGTTATTTTATCTTGCCCCCACCTAATGTCCAGTTCTGGCTATGGGCCTGGCAGGAAACGCTATACTATTTCAGACATGTGACTGTCCAGTCTCTTCTTAAAAACTCCCAGTGATGAAGCACTCACAACTTCAGAAGGCAAGCTATTCCACTGGTTATTTGTCCTTATTGTTAGGAAGTTTCTCCTTAATTCCAGGTTGCTTCTCTCCTTGACTAGTTTCCATCCATTGTTTCTTGTCCTGCCGTCTGGTGCTTTGGAAATTAAACTGAACCCCTCTTCCTTGTGGAAGCCTCTCAAATATTGGAATACTGCTATCATGTCCCCCCTGGCCATTCTTTTCTCTAGACTAGCCAAACCCAAACCCTGCAACTATTCATCTTATGTTTTAGTCTACAGGCCTTTAATCATCTTAGTTCTTCTTTGCACTTTTTCCAAAGTTCTTCTTTGGGCACTTTTTCCAAAGTCTCAACATCTTTTTTTGTAATGCGGTAAATAAATAAATAAATAAGTAAATAAATAAATTAATTAATTAATTAATTAATTAATTAATACGATATAAACCAAATTTTTACACAGAGAGAGAGAGAGAGAGAGAGAGAGAGAGAGAGACCCCTGCGCATGAGAACATGACCCCCCCACTGTGCATGCATGCATGACTCCCCCATCGTGCATGGCCGCACAACCCTCAGAGCCGAAAAACAGCTGATTGGCACTGCTACGCCAGTCATCTGAGCTCCAAACAGTTCACTCGAATTGTAGTTTTTTGGCTCTGAGTGTTGTGCACACATGCATGTTGGAGGGGTTGCGTGCACATGTGCAGTGGAGCTGAGCTGGGTGATGGCTCGTGTGCCAGCTGACATGGCTCCATGTGCCACTTTGGGCACGCATGCCATAAGTTTGCCATCACAGGCCTAGCATGTGCTATACAAATCTAATGCCTGCTTAGAATATTTGTTTCTTCAGACAACCTTTAGATGTTTCTGGATTATGACAAAATATAATAGACTGCAAGTTTGGAACTTGGCATCAGCTTATGAAACAGATTCCGTATCTGAATTGGCAGTGGTAAATTCCTGGCTGAAACTGAGCAAATCCTTCTGTTTATTACTGTTGATGAGACAGCATCCCTTCTGGTACTGGGAATATAGTCATGTTTATCTCCAAAATGAAGATGAGGCTAGGGAAGGAGAATGAGACATTCTGGACTAAATTTCAATTATGTAATGAAAGTGAAAAGTTCTTTTCTTTTCCTCCATTGTATTCACTATCAGAGGTTTCTATGGAAGATTCCATAGCTTAATGGGATGTTCATAAAGTGCTAATGTGTTTTTAATTGTGATGGATGCAACAGTTAATTAATATTGCAGCTTTGCACTGATGGAAAAATACTTCTATAATGGATCTGACTGGCATAAAATTCATGTTATCAGATTTACAAGAAGGGCTAGAGGGCATTGATGCAATTGTTTTCTTACTAACTGCTTCCATTTACTTGTTGCTTTTTTTAACCCAATACCAATACATCCTTTGAACTTTTGACAATGTTTTCCTTAATTAATTTGGGTAATCATAATTATCGTTGTTGCTGATGTGTACAATAATTTATCACAAAGCATGTGAAAGGGCAGAGAAATGTGTTGTTTGTTGTCTTGTGCTCCCTGATGGGATGAAAAAGGAAAATTAAAGAAGTGTAACTCAAGAATGGAGAGGTTTGTCAGTTGCCAGATGTTGTGGACTTTACTTTGAGTTCCAAATCGCTCTAACCAGTACAACCTATGACCACAATTGAGCCCAACATTTATGTTGCTAAGTGAGAAATTTGTTAAGTGAGTTTTGCCCCATTGTATGACTTTTCTTGCCACATTTGTTAAGTGAATCACTGCAGTTGTTAAATTAGTAACTCAGTTGTTAAGTGAATCTGGTTTCCCCATTGACTTTTCCTGTCAGAAGGTCACAAAAGGGGAGCATATGACTTCAGGACACTGCAACCATCATAAATATGAAACAGTTGTCAAGCATCTGAATGTAAATCATGTGACCATGGGGATGCTGCAATGGTCATAAGTCTGAAAAATGGTCGTAAGTCACTTTTTCAGTGCCATTCTCTGAACTGCTGCAAATTGAAGACTTTCTGTAGACAAGTCATGGATGACTCTTGTAGTTACATTTATAATTTTCTGTGCTTAACTCAAAATGACAAATACAATAAGAACCTTTTATTAGTTTTATAAAGTTAAAAACTTTTTTTATCATGGCTACTGAAAACTTCAGCTATTGAAAAATACACATGTGAATTTAGAGGCAGTTAGAGAATGTAAATCTTTCAATTTACATTCTATAAAATAAAAATAAAGATCTCCCTGAGGAAGAGATAATGCCGTTCAAATATTTTGGATACCCTTCTCACAATTTTTCACTTTGAATATCATAACTGGAGGTGATGGGAATTGAAGTTTAGAATTCCTAAATGCATTACCTTGTCTATCATAAGCTTTATAATATGCTTTTGAAAGGGACTTTTAGCATATCAATCTGATTATTTCTATAGCATAAAAAGTTTAACACACTTAAAGGCACAATGACCAGCCAAGGTTTTTTTTTTGTTTTTTGTTTAGTTTTGTGACTGATTCATTTATAGTGATAAATATTTATATCACCGATCAATTAATTCTCATAGCAATTGCATTTTTAAAAAGGATATTGCCATGCTTAGACTCAGGGCAATCTTGATGTAAAGACTGCATTGCACAGCAAATGACAGTGCATTAGATTTCTTCTGATCAGATGTGATATGATTTGAATACAGAGGACCTAGAACAGTGGTCCCCAACCTTTCTGGCTCCATGGATCAGCAGTGGAGACAGCAGGAGGGAGAGGATGGTTTTGCACGCAACCTAGATCTACACATAAGATCAGTCACACTGAACCATCCCCTTCCAGAGGCATTTGGAAAATTTCCCCACAATTTGGTAGGCAGATTTATTGCATTCCTGGTCACTGTCTAAAATTCAGAGGTGCAGGACAGTATTGCTCCTGTGAGGTCTCTTCCTAGTCACTACTCCCAAGCAGTTGCCTGATTCTTTAAAGTAATGAAACAATAGAAAGAACATCTAAAATGACAATGGAGGAGTAGATTCCTATTGTGGCCCTATTCTCTGGAACAGCATCCTGCCAGAGATACAGATGATACATAGTCTACCAAAGAAAGACCTTCAGAAGGCCTTAAGATGTGACTCTGATTGGAGCTAATGAGTTTGTGGAACCTTGTCTCGATTTATTGTTACATTTATGACCAATTTTAATCTGGGCCTTTTTATGTTTTCTGTTTTTAACTGTTTTTAATAATTTCATTGGATTTTATGAGCTGCTGTCAGCTCTACAAGTAAACCAGATTGAGAAAGAGATGTCTTGAAGTTTTAAAAATACTTTTATTAACATTGGCTATAGTAACAGAATTCTGCAAGTTTGAGTGTACTTTCTCTCCTCTCTCCTTTATTTTCATGTGAGTTAAGGGGGAACCTGCCTTAGAATTCTCATAAATCTCTGCCTTCCTGTAGCCACAACTATCTGCTTATCTATTCACCGCCTTGGTAAGGATCCTTCCTCTCTCTCTCAAGGACATCCTCTATAGCAGTGTTTCTCAACCTTAGCGAATTTAAAATATCTGGACTTCAACTCCCAGAATTCCCCAGCAAGCCATGGCT
>JANHFQ010005374.1:224899-235481 GCA_032468035.1 Aparallactus werneri | reverse complement strand
AGTTAACTCTGATAGATGGACTGATTGGAAGCTACACCTACAGTATTCCCTTGATGTTATTTTGTGAAAATAATATACAGGTAGTCATTGACTTCCAACCATTCATTTAGCAACCACTCAACATTATGATCATATTGAATAAAGGGACCTATCTGAAGTTATGGCTATTGCAACATCTTTGTAGTCACATGGTCAAAATTCAGGTGTTTGGCAGCCTGCACACACTTATGATCACAGGGGACCTTCATCTCTCCCCTCACCTATCTCCCTTTATCTATGGCCTTTTGGCTGCCTGCCAGTCTACACTTCTGATCCAGTTGACCCTGTCTTCTTGCTCTTGCTGCTGAAGAGGTGTGCCTAGCCTGGCTGCTGAGCTGGGCTGCAAAAAATGAAAAAGAAAGCCAAAAATTGCCCCAGAGCTAGTCTGCCAAAATTCCCCTTTGGAAAAAAAAATCTCTTGGAGCATGGTGTGCGTGCCCGGCCTGGCCCAGAAGCTCAATGCAAATGGGCATTCTGACAGTGGCTTAAAGCTTTTTCTTTTGGTCTTCTTTTTCCTTTCTTTTCTTTCTTAATGTAGAGTACCCCAACACAGCCCAGCAGCCATGCTGGTTGGCATGCCTTGTCAGCAATGGGAGCAAGAAGGCAAAGATCAGCTGGGTAGTGAGAGCAACTAAAGCTGAGATAGGGCTGGGTAGCTGTGACTTCCCAGGGCATTCACACAGCCCTTATGCTGCACAGTTTTGAAGCTGCTTGTCACCCTACAAGACAGGATGCAGGACAGCCAAAGAGCAGATGTGTGTGTGTGTGAGAGAGAGTGTGTGTTGGAGGTAGTCCCTTACCTTACTGAGGCTTAAGGATAAAAGGGACCACAATGGCTTGGATTGGGAGATACTTAACAATCCATGATTCTTGGTTGATGGGATTGCCATCATTAAGCAATGTGATCAACAATGTCTTACTTTATGACTCTACCATTTAACAATGGAAATTCCATTCCCAATTGTGGTCATAAGGTGATGACTACTTGTACTCCTGAATGTCTTAAATTGGTTAAGACATCCAGAAAGTGGTCTAGCCTGCGGCTTGCATGCAAATGTATTAAGAAGTGAATGCAGTCCTTATTTGAAGTTCAGAACTGCGATATCACCCATTACCCTTTCAGCTTTCATGCAACCCTGACCAGTCTCCCAATCCCTGCTGCTGAAAAACACCCACACAGAATGATGCTGCCGCCACCACACTTCATTGTTGGGATGATATTGGAAGGTAATGAGTGGTACCTGATTTCCTCCAGACGTAATGTTTAGATTTGAGGTCAAACGGTTCAGTCTTGGTTTCATCAGACCAGAGAATCTTGTTCTTCACAATCTTCAGGTGGCTTTGTTTTTTTTCCTAAAAATTTCAAGTGGGCCTTCATTTGTTTTGCACTGAGGAGAGGCTTCCATCTCCGCACTCTGCCATAAAACCCAGATCAGTAGAGGGCTGCAGCGATGGTGGTCCTTCTGGAACTCTGTCCCATCTCCACATAGGATCTCTGGAGCCTTGGTCAGAGTGACCATCAGGTTCTGGTCACCCCTCTTACTAAGGCCCTTCTCCCTCAACTGCTCAGTTTATCCGGGTGACCAGCTCTTAAAGAGTCCTGGTTGTACCAAACTTCTTTTATTTGAGAATTATGGAAGCTATTGTGCTCTTAGGAACCAGAAACTTTATTGTAGCCTTCCCCAGATCTGTGCCTTACAATAATCCTGCCTCTGAGCTCTGCACAGTCGTTTCTTTGACTTCATGGTTTTCACTCTGCTACAGTATGCATTGAAATGCTGTGATGCTGATTTAGGCTGGCAGGCTTCAATCAAGGTGTGGAAACATGTCAGCAATGATCAAGAGAAATGGGAGGCACCTGAGCTAAATTCCAAATGTTGTTGCAAAGCACAGGTGTCAAACTTGATTTCACTGAGGGTTGCATCAGGGTGGTGTTTGACCTCAGGAGGAGTGGGCATGGCCAGCTAAACGTCCTGTAGCTTCCTGCCAGCAAAAATGGAGTCTGGGAGGGCTGTGCCACGTTCTGGTCCTGTTGTTTTCACAGTGGCCGTATGGACCAGATCCAGCCCACAGGCCTTGAGTTTGACACCCATTGCAAAGGGTCTGAATATTCATGCCAATGTGATATTTCAGTTGTTTCTTTTTAATAAATTTACAGGCATTTCTAAAATTCTGTTTTCACTTTGTCATCATGGGGTACTGAGTGCAGATTAAGAAAAAATGAGTATCAACAACTGTAGAATCAGGCTGGAATATAACAAATTTGACAAAAGTGAAGGGGGTCTGAATACTTTCTGAATGTTCTGTATTAGCTGATATATTACATTATTTTATGGGTAGCATAAAAGTTCATCTGAGATGCCATAAAAAGCCATTCCCATTGTGTTGTCAAGAAAACTTGTCCGTGTCTCATTTAGAGCTGCATTTACTTTCCAAATGAGTCACAGGCTAGTTTTCTTGACATATGCACTTTTGTAGGTGTAATGGTGCATGAGAAAGACATTAGAAGACTGGGCCATGAGATACTGTCAACTGTTAGAGAAGAGAAAGTATAGCTGACAGCTAAATAGTGGGTGGAGCAAAAGGGCCAAAAGAGACCTGTTCTAATTTCTCAGGCTGTAAAGGAGACAATAGCCAGAGGTGGGGAAGAATTGATTTTCAGACTTGCAAGATTCTATTTTACTATAAAGTAGAAATAGCTCATCTAGTCGTAATTTCTATCTAGTTTTCCCTGCAAGTCCTACAGGATAGACTAACATCTAATTTATATTCATGATAGTAGAATGAAATAGAAGAAGTTGCACAATGGGTTATTTCAGGCTGCAGGTAATGCTTGATTTCCTGCAAGCAGAAAACAGAATAAAACAAGCGTTTTCCTTTTTTTTTCTTCCATTCAATTTTATGTGTTTTTGGGAGGCTGCCTGGACAAGTCCTGCAAATTTGACATAAAGTGACTGGCCTAAGGTCACTCAGGTGGGACTATAACTCCTGGTTATTAGCCTGATGCCTTAACCAATCTAGGCTCTAGATTTGCTTATGTTTTGCAAAGAAAAGGGCCATTCTGCAGCTAAAATGAAAAGTGTTAGCAGACGTGGGTGAGTTACATCCAAGTTTCCAGAAAAGAAATTATAGAATGGTGGAAGAAATAAAGAGCAACATAAAATGTATGGTTAATTCCTATGAATGAATGAATGAATGAATGAATGAATGTTAACTTTTTCTTCCTAATAAACAAAACTTGTCTGAAGAGGGCTGGGACTCTTCTAGATAACCTGAAGAGGCCAGTTCTAGATAATCTGAAGAAAACAGGGCCAATTGTTAGCAGTGGGTGATGCTTCAAGGCAGTTTTGAACATGGGTCAGAGCCAGAGACTTCGAAGAAAAATATCCCCCCAGCAGGAGCTGGGCAGCCCATCACGTGACTCAGAACAGCACATACATAGCCCATCCTGGGCTTCCCAGGCCACATACAAAATCCTCTGGCTGTTGCCAAAAGAACTGGAAAAAAATCCAGAGGCTGCATGATTTCTTTACCTTGTTAAATTCATGAGTTTCCTCTTTGGAATACCTTCCAATCGAGTTTCATACTTATTTATTATTTGTGTTTTCAGGTTTTTTTGCTGAACGGTGTTGCTTATTGTGGTGTTTTTTGTGCCTTATTCTTTGAAAGCCATCCTGGGTTGTTAGAAATGGTGCATATATAAATCAGATAACTGAACAAGCAAACCACATTAAGCACCATTCTGAGACACATGGGGATGCACATATAAGAAATAATTCCTCCACATAGTTGAATAACTGTCATCAAAATAAACTGTGGCCACCATTAAAGATGAACTCTATTTATAGTAGGGAACCAATGGCTATTTAGGGAATATTTTTTAATACTGAACTGGAAAAACTTAACTGTAGTTAGATATCATAGATTTGGTTACTATTCCTAATTAAGAATTTTCCTAGTAAACAGGTTGTCACTACTTCTCAACCAAATCTGTCCATCCCAGCTGAACCCCTGTAACTCAAACAGCTACAGCAGAACGTTTTCCCTCTGCTTTTGGTGATTTGGACTTGGATGATTTCCACACCTTAAAACTAGATGGAGGTTTTCTTGAAGCCACCCCAGGCTGAGCTTAGCTGCCTCAAGGTTTTGCCCCCCTCAGAACTTCTTTCCACCTTAGCCACCAATTTGGCCTTAGACCAATGAGTTGTTCATTACATTGCAGAGCTCGGCTACCAGATGTCCACCAAATCCAAGAGACCGATTTTCTCCAAACTGGTATCTCCACATATTCTACCCCAGAAGAAGAATTGTGGTAGTTAAAATTCAGCATATCTAATTAAGTGCCCAGTTATTTTCTGTTCTACAATAATTTCATTGTTTTATCTTTATTTATTCAGAAAACACAAAGATTTTGAAGTGACCAAGTGGATCTGTATAGACACATCGCACAATAGGTGATAATCTCTTACCATTTGGGTGTTCAATATAATAGCAGCTTAAAGCACAGATTTAACATTTAATAAAAGCAAATAAAAAGCTCTACAGATCAGGGTTTGTAAACTCCATTCAGAAATAGTAGGTGATTTTACTATGTAAAACACGGCCCTCCAGCTACATGGCCAGAGACTGACCATTCTTCTGATCTTTGGGAATAATTCACAGATCTGGCTGCAGAAGACATTTCATGTCCATAGCATCTTGAAAAAGAGCCCAAAGTGGGGATTTCGACAATACCATCCTCTACTAGCCAAACCCAATAAATCAGGTATAGTTACATTCTAATCAAATGGGACAAGAAGTCTGTCGCCATTGTACATCTAACAACTCTTGCCCTTTTCTTTTGTTTGTGTTATGTATGCAAATGACTCTCACTTCCAGTCTGGATCATTAGACCGTGTACTTGGAAAAACCTTTGAGTATACATGGGTAGCAATGAGCTGCTGTTTTAGTTACCGGTAAGTGTTTGCAAAGTCTCTACATGTTTCAGCTGCTCAGAATAGAGTTAGTTAAATCATCTTTGTTTGCAGCTACCTAATTATCTGTGCTCTGATAAGCTAACTTCATCAATTTAGTAATCATTTTCATGGACTTTTGTGAATTGATAAAGAAATAATGGTTTCCAGCAATAAGAATATGAAAGTATTACCATTTATATTACATGCAAGGAACAGAAAAAACAAATTTCAGTATCATGTTATTTTTCAGAGCCACTAGTTTGCCGTATGTTTAGCAGGCATTTAGAATTCATGCAGTGTCATCATCTATGCCACTAACAACATTAAAAGAAATATTGGTGCTGCTGTTCCTTTGACAATACATATCATATGCACGATTCAAATATAACAGTAAGTGGAATGAGTATTCCGTTCTATTTTTAAAATTGATTTGTTAAAATACTCAAAGTGTAAATTCAACACCACAAATAAAAAACAAGAACAATTATGATACAAACAGTATGTTTATACTTATGAACAGATTGACATGCACCAGATTCACACATTTACAGACACCCCAGGCATCATAGAATGTTACAGCTTCATCAAATGGAGGTTACATGGTTTTCTATGTAAACAGGATCTTTAAAAGATCAGTCTTCCCCAATTGGAATTGCCTGAATGTTTTGGACTAAATTCACAACATCATAATGGTTGCTTTGGCTGAGGGAAAGGAATTGTAATCAAATACATCCAAAAGTTGATTGCTTGGAGAAAGCTAGACTAGATGTTAAAGTGATATTTACAGACCATAAAGAGCACAAGAAAGCAGCTGTAAAACATGAGGAAGCTATAGTGCCAGAGAGTAATGTTGGTAACAGATTCAGTTCTTTACAATGCCAAAATGAATCCTATTCAGTCAAAAATCTTACATAAATTCTCCATTTACAGATCCCCACCTCATCGATTTAGAATCCATAAAAAATCTTGTGTTAAATTGATTGAATATAAAGTTGATCTAGCTTCAATCTTCCTCTATGATCTCTCTTACAAGACTTCAGTATAAAAGTTTATGGCAATTTTTAAATTAAAAAACCCAAATATTTATTGATCTGATCAGGTTTGTTTTTTTCCATCAATATCAAAACCTAAAACAAATCACGCAAGAGGTAAGCCAGGAGCCTAACAGCCAGAAAGGTAAATGTTTCACTTTATCCAGTACTAAATGATGGCTATTTGAAATCTAAACCACCTGAAAGTAGTTTTATTTGGCAATCAATCGAATAGCCAACAGTTTATCAAATCAATCTTTGTGGTTTTTATTAATATAAACAAACTACTTACTTTACTCATCTAATGTATCAAACTTGAGTCAAAGCCTCTTGCAGGGCGTATTTCAAGTAAGTCAGTACTTTACATGAAATAGCAAAGTAGCTATTAATTTAAATAGTGTTGCCATATGGAGTGTCATAAGTTTGAGTCTACTATAAATATACTTTTGACAGGTTTAATTCCTACATTAAATTGCAGACAGCATCAAATTATTGTTATAGTATCTGCTTTATTAAAGTTTTGGGTGCACTTCATCTGACACATTTCCTCATAGACTTGATCTACAAGATTCTGGCAATAAAGCTTTCAATAGAGTGACTATTTGAAGCAGGACATCTTATTGAATAGATTAACTCTTTTGCAGTGGCACCACCCATCCATATCTACTGGTTTGGATCTGTAGCATTTCTTTAGTGAATGGACAGGCTCTTCCCACTCATGGAAATTAGATTTAGCAAAAAAAATTCCTACTGGAGAGAGGGAAGGTTCCCAATTCCCACTACTTTCAACCCTTGGCATTATCTCCCCTCTATATTTTGAAGCATTACCTGACCCCTCAGAAATGGGAGAAGACCCAAGGAGAGGGGAAACTGATAAATATAACATCTCCTTCAGTACAGGAATCTTGTGACTAGTAATCTATATTTCTCATTCTGGCATGAATACTTACAACGCATTTATTATTATTCTATATTTTTGAAATTTTCAATTGGAAAAGGAACAAGTTTACATTCTTAGATATGGCAGTGTAAACTCTGGTTTCTATGATATTCATTAGATATAAAAAGACTAGTTTTGACATGCAATAAAAAATCTTAAACTGCATGTTGACATAAATGAAAATGGACCTAGCTCAGTTAATAGTATCTGGTCAACCATACTGCTTCTAAGGGTAATGCACTGAAATAGTGATAATTTAGTTCTCTGTTTATGTTTTTGCTATTAGAAACTGTTCAGTTCTATTATTATTAGAAATAATATGGTTAATTCAATAATTTGAATATCACATTTTTCAGAACTGTTCAGTAGAACTGTAATTAGTACAAGTCTGAGTTATTCCGTCAACGTGTTATAAAGCCATTATCTTCTGAACATTAAAACATTCAATTCGAACTGTTTTTGATTCAATGCAATGTATAGATCTTAATTTATGAACTACATCTATTTGCGCATTACTGATCTTGTTTATCAACCTGTACATTACTGATGCATGGTTACTATTTGAACCCAAGCATTGTAATAAAGGCCCAAGTTCATTACTTTTTATAGATCATGATCACAATACACATACAATATGGAATTTCCTATTACAGAACTGAATAATTTTGTCTTTATTTTCTCACAAAATAGGGCCTCTCACCATTTTAGCAATCCTTTATTGAAGATAACAAGTTGGTTATGTTCACTGTATTGTATGAAACATCACAATATCATACTGGGAAGGTACTATCAGTACAGGATTAGACCAGAGCAGACAGTCTGAACAATAAACCATGTTGCATTCTTCGTTCCCTAGCTTTTAACAACCCCCAAAGGAAAATGAAACAAAAAACAATAGGGACAAATACCTGTTAACATCATCATTTAAAACACCGTTTAACTTACGAGGCTAAAATCTAATGAATAAATAAAATATATTGTGGCAATAATCCTTTCTAGACCACCCCACTGCCAAAAAACTTTAAAACAAAACAAAACAAAAACATAACCAAATGTATGGGAAAGCTGGCCAGAGGCACCAGGTTATAAGAGTGTACAAGGATTTACACTCAAGTGTAGGTAAGGGGAGGGGGAGGAAGGTTACAGAAAAATACCATGAATTTTATTTCACACAAAACCAGTTGATGACTGTCGTTAGCTTAAACTACACACAAGGGCAATTACATCCTCGTTTGAAACACAGTTTAAACAAATAGGAAAATGTTTACAAGGCATCCACAGCATGTAAGTCATGTACAGATGGATACATTCATTATTTCCCCTCCCCAATAGCTTTTATTTATTTATTTTTTAGATAAATACTCTTCTCCACTTTCAGCATTAACTTGACTCAATACATGCACAACTCAAAAGAATTAAGAAAAAAAATAAGGTTATTGCAAAAATAGAATTAAACTAAGAATCTTCAAGTACCTTACATGACGGCCACTCTGTACCATGCCCATTGCTTATAAAATGAAAGGTCACTGAACCCATGAAAATATCTCTAATATTTTCTTAGATTTAAAATAGATAATTTTAGCTGTATTTATAGTAATCTCAAAGTGATAATTTGAACTTTGTAAATAATGCAAACAATTAAAAATTATACCCATATTACACAAGACCTCTCTTTTAAGCTGATAGAAATCAAAGGAAAAAAAACTATAGAAAACCACATTTAGAACAAAATCACAATTTACATTATAATAAAGGCAAATATTCAGCATTTAAAAAAACTCGCAGCAATGAGTGAGATGTCAAAGCAAATTACAACTAATCATAAATTAAGTTGTTTGGTTTAAAAAGATGTAGCAAGAGTTTAAAGATGTGTTATACACATGCGTAAAATTTGTATTTGTTTAGGTGCCTAAAATCTCCTTATATTATTGCCAAATACACTTTGTCTCAAGCAAGCAATAGGCAACATATCACAATTTGGACACTGTAGGGAATTCCTAACAGTCTGGTAATACAGGTAAAACTGGAAAATTAAAAAAACAACACATCCTATAGCATATTGCCCAACTGAATGACTTCCAAAGCCCAGAGCTGTAAAAGGTTTCCATCTTGGTAAGGTGAAATAAGTGTCTTGTTACAATTATTTGCACTCAGGTGTGCACGTATTGTAAGTTTTGTTAAACATAGTGTCTTCAGGGTACAACTACAATCCCATGGTACTTTATGTACATCTTAGTGAAGTGCTCCAAGCATTATTCCTTGGTTTTTAGGGCTCTGGCTCCATATTGACGTAACCAATATGCCCAAGGCTGGTAAAAATACTGTAGTGTAGGCAATGCTAAGAGTGGCAATATCAGAAAACACAAATATGAACAAATGATGGAAAATCCTAATAATTTCTTTCTGCCCATTTCACAAAATGTTGGAAATCCACCAGAATTTTTCCCTTGTATTGAAGAAAACTGATTAAAAGTTTTTCCCCCTTTTTTCAGATTCAAAAGCATTTTAGTAGATCTGTAAGGCTACCACGGATCTTCTAGATCGCCAGCACCCTACAGGAAAAGAAGAGGAAAACTGTTAGTGCTATATTGACTAAAAAAACCTAATATCCATATTATTCTGAGTTATTACATAGAGAAAGCATGCACAGATGATCAAGAAGTCATACTAGATTCCATCTTCAGAGACTCAATCATTATTGTTCCTTTCTCCCAGCCTTGTAATTTTAGTGGCAGGTTCAAAAGAATATTAAAAAAACTCAAAAGAATACAAAAAAACCCACCCTAAACCAATGTAATCCCTATGACCAATCAAGTTTGACTGTTTTCTGCTAGCTTGCTAGTTAAAATTACCACAAAGTAAACATTTTAAAAATGACAATGAAGGTAGGATTACATTCATAAAGTTAATTAAAATCAATTCACATTTTGGTAGTTATTACTTATATATTTTTCAGTTTGTATACATAATATAAGGAAATAAGAAAAAACCTAAAGCAGAAAGTATTCACTAAATTTGGGAGTAACTAACTAAATAAAAAAAAATAATTGTTTCTATTTATAGAATTTACTATATTAGGATAGAATAGCAATAAAGGTTATTAAAGTACCATGATTACTTAAAGAAAGTCAATATGCATTCAGATTATTCCACATGTTTTTATTTGATTGTAAACAATAACTCTAATAAACACTAATTGTCAGTACATTTTAGGCATTAGATACATAGTGCTAGTAAGTGCATCCTGGATACATTTAGAAAACTGGGTACAATTATAATGTCCATACTATAGTCTAGCATAACACAGGACAACTTAAATGACTAAAATTAACATGTCTTAACTTAAACAGGCAAATGTGTCTTTGACATGAATTATCCACAAGTCAAATACAAACGTGCAATATCTACATCATTGTCAGAGTCATGGAAAATGAGTTATAATTCAACAAACTATAAATGATGGATTCACATGACAATTTTAGGCTTCTCCAAAATTTAAAGTTAGGTTCCCCCACCCCCAGCACAATGGCCAAGGTGACATTCCTTTTAGATATCAAACTCTAATCCAATACCACTGATATTTAAATTCATCAAATCTCTTGACCATTATCTAAGAA